>OOIN01000046.1:0-168011 GCA_900323505.1 Ustilago trichophora
AACCCTAACCCTAACCCTAACCCTAACCCTAACCCTAACCCTAACCCTAACCCTAACCCTAACCCTAACCCTAACCCTAAACCCTAACCCTAACCCTAACCCTAACCCTAACCCTAACCCTAACCCTAACCCTAACCCTAACCCTAACCCTAACCCTAACCCTAACCCTAACCCTAACCCTAAGCAACCATGTCAGGCGGCAAGGTGGCCGTGAGAAAGTACTGCTGCACACGTACTTTGGACATGAGCAGCTTGATCTTTTCCATGATGGGTCGGAAGGACGTCTGGGTTATGCAGACATGGCACTCGTCAAAGAAGATTGCCGCTAGCCGCTCCTGCTGAACCAACTCTTGCGTCCAGTTGGCAAACATCTCATTGTAGCAGTTCTCTGCCGCAACAAAGACCAACTGACTATCCTCCACCTTATCCACACATCGGTAGCCGGTCCACTTGCTTGCTTTGATCCCGACATCCTGGCTCTGATTGATGAGATCTTCGGTGAGCGCAAGGAATGGCACCACCACAACAATGACCGCAGCTGGCGGCAACCAATGCAGCGGTGCCATGAAAAGCGCAGACTTGCCGGACCCGGTGGCCATAACAATAATGAGCGGTGATTCCTTAGCGTGGATTGCATTGAGTGCGTATGCCTGCTCCAGTGTCTTTGTGCGGTAACTGCCAGTAGTCTTGAACAGCGCAGCACAGACAGCTGCAGGAAGCATTGCAGAACGTGACACCGCTTGTGTAATGGCAGCACCAGCAATTGTGGCCGGACTGCTTGGGATGGGTGCAGTTGTTGGTACTGTGTGCTCCAGCTTCTGCCTGATGCACCGTATGTCCTCCTGCATAGACTCAAGTTGCCGTTTTACCGCAGATGACATTGTTGCTGTGTCAGCGCTGCTGTTGGACTTGGTGAGCTGACAGAGTGGTGGAATTTCTGCTTGAAAGCTAGACCGCATGCGCCAAAAGATGTGCCACCGCTCCGAAACTTCCAACATGGCCGACATGCTTTGTTGGTTCAGCTGGTAGAGCATGCTTGCATCAAGACCGTAGTGCTGCTCTGCTGTGTTGGTGGAATGGCTGGCTTGCAGATCATGGATGTGATCCTCGTCATCGTTAATTCCTGCTTTCTTGGGACGGATGAGTGTGCGGTCGATGCTCACCGCCAGCTGCCGCCAAGTCCGCATGGTCAGACCGCCAGAGCTTGTGCTGACGTACTGCTTGCAGAGACCTTGAAGTACCTTGCTGATGGTGTTGGTGTCCCATGGCCGTCCTGCATGATCCACCAAGAGCATTGCGCAAGCCTCACGGGGCTGGACAACGGAATTGTAGAGGAGGTGGACGAACGGCACCACCTGACAAATGTAGAGCACCACCAGACAGCCAACCGCATGCGGCAGGAAGCGAGGAATGATCTTTTGCCGACCGGTGCCTTTGTTGCTTGGCAGAGCGGTAAAGAGCCGGCTGTCATGGACAAAGAGATTGCGAGGGCCGCTGAGTGTGTTGGTGTGCTGGAGTTGGAGCAGCTCTGTACCACGTGCTGGCAGACCGCTTCCAAGCTCAATGAGCACTGCAAGCAGCTTTGTGAACTCGTTGTGGATGGCAAAGTATGCACGAGCAGCATCCGAGTCAAACTCCAGCTCATCAGAGTAAGGATCCATGAGCGGGTGAGCAGGAGGTGCACCACCTGCAACTGCACGGCAGAGGATGCTGGGAAGGACTGGCGGCTCCAAACATGCTTCGGCAAAGTTGAAGCCAGGCCGCATGTTGCAGTGGTTGTCGGTGATGCGGCTGAGGTCCATGACGTGTATGTCCTTCTCCTCTGCCAGGAGACGTAGCTGAGTGAGCAGCTTCTCTGCTTGCTGTTGTGCGCCGTGCATGAGCTCTTGCAGACGCTCCACCGCAACTTCCTCCAAGCCAAACATGACTTTGCTGAGATCCTTGCTCCAGCGAAATTTGAAGCTGCTACTGTCATCCTGAGCAAGTGCTTCACCAAAGCGGTGAAGAGACTGCAAATGTGCACTAGCTGAGCTGCTATCATGATGCACGTAGCACTTGAGCGTCTTTATCACCTTGGCTGATTTCTCCGATGCAGACATGTCACAGAGCGCACCATCCTCTGGATGAAGAAGGTGTTCATGCAGCACTGCACGCTGACAAAACTCCAGGCTGGCAATGTCAGATGTGCTTGTGCTGACAGGCTTGGGAGTACCATCCCTGCTGATGCACAGGTGCAAAAAGAGCCGCACCAGCGCAAGCTTTTCTATCTGACCATACTCCTCTGGCTCTTGCGTGACAAGGCAGTGGGAGAGTTCAAGAAGCAGTGCACCGGTCTTTTCCACCACTGCAGTATCCTTGTAGATATCCAGATCCACATTGACAACTGTGTTGTACTGCTCGCGCAGATCCAAGAGTGTTGCGCTGATTGCATCATTGACACCGATGTGCTCTTCCGGATCATCCTTGCCAAAATAGTCCAGACAGCCGCCTTGAAAGTAGATGTGAAACAAGAGTGCCAGCAGCCATGCCCAGAGATGAGCACGTTTCTTGACAGTTTGCGGATTGAGATTGTACGGCTTGCTTGGATTGTTGTTGTAGGCGTGGAAGGTCTGCTGCACCTGACAGCCAGCGCTGAGCAAGCGGTTCATCCAGGTTGCAACCACACCTTTGCCAACAACAAAGATCCAGTGTGCAATGTCACAGTATGCACCGTCCCAGTCTCCTGGATTGTGGCCAAGGTTACCAATAGCCACCACCGGTTTGCCAGCCCAGTAGCGGTGCCAGCCAAGCTCACAGGCCCATGGAGTGACATTGCCGCTGACCACAGATGGCTGGATGCCAGGCTGAAGAAGTCCAGCTTCTTGCAGGCGCTCTTTGTCCTTTTTGATGAAGGCATTGACCTTGGCCTTGGTAGCGTCATCCAGCTTATCGGCATCCATAGTAGTGGTGAGAATTTGGGGTGGAGGAGTTTGCGCCAGAGATGGATTGCTGACATAGAGATAGCGTCTACTCTGTCCATTTTCATAGAAGAGCTGGACCGGAACAGGGTGAAGATACTTGACGTCTCCATCAGCCTGGCTGCTGTGCTCACGCACATGAGCATTCATGGAAGAGCGGGCCATGATGCTGTATGAGCACAAGTTGCAGTGCCGTCCTTGGTAGTTGACGTCCAACTCCTTGATGATGGAAACCGGCAGCAGATCCTTGTTGATGGTGACGGTGGCAGGGTGTTCCAGGTCCAGCTGCTCCAACAAATCCTTGAGCGCTTTCTTGGAAGATTCAACGATAGTGTGAGCATGGAATTTCTTGAGGTGAGCAGTCACATCCTTGAAAAAGGGCAAAATTGCAAGACGATGAGTGCAGTCAATGCGGGTGCAGACCAGAATGCGTGGATGGTCGACCAGACGGAGATGGAAGCGGCCAAGCTGAGCGGCAAACTTGGGATCCACCGCAGGAGAACAAGCATCCTGGTTGGCGGGGGGAAGCGCAAGACTGAAAAGCATAGAGTGTGTCAGCAGAATATTCTGATTGCGGCAAGAGGCTAGCAGAGCTGAACGTACCTCTCAACATCAGTGGTAGAGACAGATTTTGCGGCAGGAGAGTTGCCAGCATTGACATCAGCACCAAGAGAGCAGGCGGAAAGCTGAGACATTGTAGCGTGGAATAATTGTGAGGGAAAGATACAAGAAAGAGAGGGTTGTACGGTGAAGATGTTCTGAGATGGAAAGATGGAGACAGAACAGCGGCAAGGGACTGCAAGATGGCCCATATATATGCACAAAGATCTCAGTCTCACACACAGCAGAGTTGTGTAGCGGTACGGTATGCCAAATGTCTTTGCTGTCACAGAGATCCTGAGATTGCTAGATGTAGCAGCTGGAACAAAGCAGAGACAAAGGATGAGAGTGCCGCTGTGAGCGGTGCCAAACAGAAGCACAGACCTGTAGCACTCTTAGGTGGTACGTGCAGAGCGGCATTGGCAAAGAACAAATTTCTCACCTACGCTTTCTTGTTGCTCCTATTGCTGTTAGGCAGAATGTGAGCGACACAGGTGGGAACAAAGCATCCAAATGTGCTGGCCATTGGCGTAAGTGGACAGCAGTGTGACAGGAGCGATGCATTCAAAAATACTGTGCAGTGTGGCAACCAAGAATTGTCTAGACTTTAGAAAAAGGCTTAGAATCTGTTGCGGGAAGCTTGTTGTTGAGGTGGATGGGCAATGCTTTGTGCTGAAAATTGACGCGTGTGAAGACCGTCACAAAGCGTGAATGACACCAAGCATGGGAGCCGGAGGCCGTTGCCAGACAGCTAACAAAGGGCAGGCAGCATGAACTGTGGGTGCCGCTCCATCGATGCATTTCTAGCTGTTGCCAAGGATGGCAGTACCGGTGGCCTCAATTTGATGAGTCGATGACCGCTCTTTGCATTGACCAGTGGCTCTTGACTGGTGACTGCTGAGCGTTGGCCGCTGCTTGACAAACAAGAAAGCGGCAATCAAAATTTTCACTGCAGTTGCTGTGCGTGTCGCGTCTACTTCCAATTTTGCAATCCATTTCAATGACCCAATTTCTTAGTTGATTTCTGGCATCAACAGACGTGCTGTTGTTCAAGTGAGATTGATGTGACCAAACAAGAATGCGTGCAGTTTGACAAGATAGTCCCAGACAAAAGGGCTGGAGGAAATTCACAACTTTGTGCGGCCCATTGGTCTGCACTGCCCCTTGAATAGGTGTTTGCCCTTGTACGCTTGACTCCTATTCATACACAGACTACAGCTTGAAATGTGTACAGACCATTGGGCTGCTACACCCAAAATGGACAGACTCTCACTGCTGTTGAGCGGCAACAGCTGAGCCGTGGTGAGCCGTGGTGAGCCGTGGCTGCTGAGCAGTGGCAGCTGTGTGCTGGCTGCTGGCTGCTGGGCACTGGGTCAGTGGGTGGACGCAACTGCAATTCCAACAATTTCCAAGAATTTTGACGCGTCTCTTGGATGCTGGGCCGCTTGCTGAGCCAAGAAAAATTTCAAACCGTTGCGGCACTTGGCCAGTGTGTTTTGCGCTGTCCGCTGGGGTCAGCAGCCAAGGTCGGACACGTCCATTTGGCAGAGCGGCCTGGTCCGCTGCCGGCCAACAAGGACCTGCGGCCTAGGGCTAGGACCAGACAGTCATATAACCCTAACCCTTGCAGCTTGCCCACTTTGAGAGTTTGAGGTTGCATTGGAAGCTTGGTTGTGGAGGTTGAGGTTCAGGTCCAAAGATCGAGCCTTGAGTGTCAAGGTTGAGGTTCAGGTCTGGAGGTTGAGGATGAACATTGAGAGCTTGAGCTTGATGTTGAACCAACATAGACAACATGGACAACCTCTGGAGCTTGAGGTTGCTAGGTTGAGGTCTACATTGGCCAGGTTGTTGAGGTTTCTTTGGAGGTTAAGGAGGTTGGCAACCTCAACAACATTGGATGATGGCATACAGCACCAAGCACCAAATATAAACCTCTTTCACTCTTCATTCCCACCTCAGTACACCCCAATGCATGCCCTCAAGCCATCTGTAGCCAAGTCTATTAGTACTTTCAACATGTCAACCAAAAACTTTGACGGCTCGGAAATACCCGCTAGGCGGTAAACTTTACCGTCAAACGTAACTCAAATGGGCCTAAATACACCAACTGAGGTTGTCAGATAAAGAAAGTTGCAATCTTTTTTCAGGGGAGGAGGGGATATACTTATAACCCTAAGTGCTGAGACGCGTTGAATTTCTTTGAATTTCCAGAGCTGTCCGTTGGCCAGTGCCAGGAAATTTGTTTCCGTTGCGGCACTTGACCAGTGTCACTGACACGTCCGTTGGTGGCCAGCAGCAAGGGTGGGTGGGTGCAATTTGGCAGAGCGGCAGCGTCCGTTGCCAGCATGAGCGGACACGGCCTAGGGCTAGGGCCTGGCTGGCGTCTTCAGCTACGGTGACTACACCAAGCTGCAGATCAGCTTCACCGAGGCCAAGGTCAGCCTGGACTTTCCTCCTGGTGCGCTGTGCTTCTTCCCTTCCCATGTGCTCCACCACTTCAACTCTCCCATCCTCCCAGGAGAGACTCGGGGATCCATGACCATGTTCATGTCTTCCGATGTGGTCAAGTGGAACGGACTGGGTGGCAAAGTGGCCAACACCCCAGAAGCACAGCAGGCTGCTTACCGGCAAAGGTGCATCGATGCTTGGCAGCTTTTCAAGCCGCTTCCTGACTCTGACTGATCCGTTGTTCTTTGAAATCACACCGTTTCCTTCTCCATGTATTGTGTGCATTGTGTGTCCGCATTGATTGAAATGAGAGCTATTCGATACAATTTGTACTGATCTGTAATTGGTACAGTGCCGCATTCCAATTTGGCAAAAACAAAGCCGCAGACACAAAGCCGTGAAAATCAACATCAATTGAACCCGTCAGGGTTTGAAAGAAGACTTTACTAGCTCTGTGACGGGGGATTACCATTGTTGAAAACAATGGGACACCGAAGGGGATCGAACCCCGACTTCCCCCATGCTGGAGGGACCCTGCTCCAAAAATTGGTTCTCAATACTCCAAAGAGATCAGCCACTGAGCGAACGCGTCTTTGTTGGTCACTCAAGTCTGCCGAAGCTAGATCTATGGTAGAGTCCTCATCGGCAACCCAGCTGACACCGACTTCAATCACAATCAATTTCCAAGATCACAGAAAAAAATATTTCAACACACACACGTGCAACAATGAAGGCCTCAAAAATCAATGGTAATTCAGACCGGCTGCATTGATCACTGACCACACAAAAATTTTCACTCCGCACAAAGGGAACAGCTACTGCGGCAATTTCAAAGCAGACTACTGAGCTTGCGTGAGCACTTCATACCCACCTGAAAGCTGCACCAGTCTAAGGTACGGACCCTGGCTGCCGAGAGGAATCACCTGGCATGACCAAGACCGACGCAACAGCTGCAAGTGAGCAATCCGCACATCAAATGCTCCTGCAACTCCATGCAGCAGCACAACCTCCTCTTCACGGCTGAGCTCCGCATCCCGCTCAGCCAACTTCTCCAGGCATGCCTCTGCTGCTGGTCTGCTCCGTGTACCAAGATGATGCTCCACTGCCTGTGTATTTTCCCGCAACCAGTCCACTGCCTTGGCTCTGATCTCCTGCGGCCCTGGTGCCTCACGTCTGTGCTCCAAATGCAGAGCCAAGCACTCCAACATTGATTCCCGCATGGACGCAAACTCATTTGTGCGGCAGAGACCATTGAGATCCTGCCGTTGGCTGAGCTTCCGCATGGCAAAGTCTTCCTGCTCAATCCCTGCAAAAATAAGCCGGGCAGGATCCACCACCAGAGCACGCAGATCCACTCCCAGCTGCTGCCGTGATGCAAGTAGAGCAAGGTGGGTTTGGAACTTCTGTGCAGAAAGAGTGGCCCGGCAATCAGTGCACCGGATGCGGAATTGATTGGCTCCTCCGCACAGTGCATATGTGCCCACTTTGTGGCAGCCCTGGCACCGCAAATGAGCTTGCACATGTGAAAACAGATGCTTTGTGCTTGCCGGTGTGCTGAACCGCTCCAGCTCATCTGCAAGATCTAGAGCAGCTTGGTTGGTCTCCCACCACGCCATGTGACTGTCAAGTGCAGTCGGTCTACGCCCAGGATGCCAGCCCATTGCATTGTACAGGTCAATGACAGCCTGCCGCTGCACTCCGCTTGACTGCTTGGAATGATTGCCTTGGAAGATTTGCTTGTGTTCCGCAATGGCCAGCAGTGCATCCAGATCTGCAAACATGTCTGCCTTGCATATCGTGTGCGTGAGCAGCTGCTGATCTCCTGCTGCCTCAGAGAAGAGGTATCGGTGATCCAAGTACTGGCTGGCCTCAGCTGCCGCTCTTGCCCGTTGCATTGTGGCTGCCTGCACTGTGACCTCCAGCCGCACTCCACTGCCCAGCTCTGGTGCTGTGCCAATGATGCGTTGCTTCCAGCTCTCCAGTGTGCTGATGCGGTCCTTGACGGTCTTGACAGTCATCGGCACTCCTGCTTGGCCTGCACCGGCTGCACCGGCTTTGAGCAGATGCGTCAATTTGGGATATCCTTTGAAGTGCGTAATCCCATCTGTCCGGCTGCTCCACTTCAATTCCACGCTTCCAAATCCTCTCCCCACCCGTAATGCCATCGGATATTGTTTGTACTTGCCCTTTTTGCTCTTGGGGGCAATCAGTGTGACGCGTCCAGTATCAATTGTGCAGCCAATATCAAAGACATTGCTTTCCTGCATCGGATGCTCACTCAGCATGGCTGGGTCAAGGAACCGGTCCACTGGCACCTTGATGCCGTATGCTCCCATGCGCACATTCTGGCAACCAATGTCTTGCAGCGCCTCCACCACAATTCCTACATCCAAGCGCAGCTCACCAAGTGTGAGTGCTGTGGCGTATTCCAATGGAATGAGAATTGCCTTCTGTGGTGCTTGACACAGCCGCTGGATGAGCGGCAACTTGAACTGCGGTTCAAACCGGAAAAGCACCTTGAGCTCCGCAAAATAGACCCAGCTGTTGAATGAAGCCAAGTCTTTGAAATCAGGCGCGTGACTGATCAGTGACAGGTAGCAGCCGGCCGGAAAAATCTTGAGGATATCGGCAGGAGAAATTGTCACCGCAAATGAATCCACATCGGTGTCAACTCCCACATTCCAATTGGTGATTGGAGACAGGCCAGGGATTGGTGGCAGCATGGGAGGCTCCTCAGCGGCGTGTGAGTCAAGCAGCAGATTGGGCACAGGTCCGGTTGGTGAGTCCATACTTGGAAGCAGTACAACAATGCCATCCTCAGGCATGTCAGGTACGTCAAGCTCTAGCTGCTGCAGCTGAGGCGCTTGTACCTCCTGTAGCGGCAGCTGCGGCAATGTCTCCCCAGTGTCCTCCTCCTGCTCCAATGTCTCTGCCTCCAATCCTGCCTCCGATCCTGCCTCTGATCCTTCCTGCAAATTGTCCTCCTCTGCCGCTGGGAGATCGAGACTTGGAATTGGAAATGGATCAGGCACTTCACCAGAGGACGCATCTTCCTGCAAATTATTGTGAAAATTATCGTGCATTTCCACATCTTCTGCCGCTGGCTCTTGCGTAGCTGCTGCTGCTGCTGCTGCCTCTGCATCGGCTTCAGCAAAGACAAAGTCCAAATTGTCGTCCACCAGGGCAAGTGGGGAATCCTCTTGGTTTGAGTCCAAGTCTGATGTCGGTGCAAGTGCTTGTTCATCCATGAGAAGAGCGGGATCCACCAGCTGCAGGAATGGATCATCTTGCTCAACTGCCAGTGCCGCAGGAGCTGACTCTGCTTGCGTGACTGCAGATGCAGCTGGCTGTGTTGTCGGAGCCGGTGGTGCAGGCTGTGAAGCGGCACCATGACATTTGCGGATCCCTTGATGCTTCCGCAATGCTGCAGCATTCAGCACAAGCTGACCACATGCACATGCAACAAGACCCACTCCAGCAGCAGCCTCTTGTGTGACAAACACTCCGCTGTGTGCTTTGCGGAAATGATTTGTGATATTGCTTGCTGCATAGGCAAAGGAGCAGACAGGGCACGTAACCTTGGACATCGTATTGGATTTGTATCGGTGATGATGGTGATCTGAAGGAGCGCCAAGCAAGTGCACAACGGTAGTGGACCGTCTTCTCTTTGTAGTGGACCGTCTTCTCTTTGTAGTGGACCGTCTTCTCTTTGTAGTGGACCATCTTGACTTTGTAGTGGACCGTCTTCACTTTTTATTGGAGTGCCTACAATTTGAAGCGGACTGTTTTGGATTTGTAGTGGACCGTCTTGGAATTGTAGTGGACCGTCTTCACTTTGAAATGGACCGTCTTGGATTTGTAGTGGACCGTCTTCACTTTGAAATGGACCGTCTTGGATTTGTAGTGGACCGTCTTCACTTTGAAATGGACCGTCTTGGATTTGTATTGGACCGTCTTCTCTTTGAAATGGACTGTCTTGAAATTTCAAAGGCAGACGCGTCTCCTCTGGAACACCCCATCCACTGACGGCCTTGGAACCCAAGGGAGGCGTTTTGGAGGCGACCATCATGCGCAACGCAGCGCAAAGGTCAGAGCTACGGCAAATGTTGTCACAGAGCGGTGTTTCCTTCTTTGAGACGAGGCTACTCGAGTCGATCAAGGGAAGTCATCCCTCCAACCTGGCTTCTCTGGACACTCATCTGAAGAAAAGCCAGCTGGACGGCTCAACATTTTGTCTCCTTCTGGACCACCTCAATTGCCGCACCATTGCCTCCTCTGCCGCCAACACCAGCACCAATGCCAGCGACAGCACCAGCACCAGCACCAGCACCAGCACCAGCACCAGCACCCAGCCTGCCAACACCGCTTCACAACAGCCACGCTACACACCATACCGGGACACATTAGCTCCCAGTAGCATGGCTCGCCTTGACACCCGTGCAGAGTTCATTTGCACGGCCATCATGGATCGAGCTCCTGATGCCATCAAGATTGGCAGTATTGGACAAGGCAGGCGTGATAACCGGACCAATTGCTGGTGTCTGGTGTTGCTCAATGGGAAGCTTCGAGCTGCAAGGATCATCTGGATATTCTTGAAGGGTATCCGGCTGTCGGCCACTGCATTGGATACAGTACCAGAGACATTCATGCATGTCCAGCTTCTCCAGGAGGTGCCAGTCAAGGAGCTTGGTCACAACCATCCATGTCGCAAGCTCATCAGCAGCATGGGTATTTGATTGGCCAAAGATACTCTCAACCAAGCCGATGGAAGCGAGGAGGAGGTCGTGATTGATGTGGGTGACTTTGTCCAGCAGCTAGCCGTTGTTCCGTTCAACAACGGTCGACGCTTGCTTGGACTGAAGTGTCTTTGAATGTTGTTGCACGACTTCATTTTGCAGAGGCTCTCTGAACACTGTGTTTCCTTGTCACCTCTCAAAGCGAGGATAAAGTTTGTGACAACAGCAAGCTTCTGCACACCAGCATCACCGACAGGACCAGCACTCGAGAGGACAACACAAGATCACACTCAACCTCTACCTGCTGGACACCTTTCCGCAAGTTGAGCTCGTTCCGCAGCATCGAGCTCTTTCCGCCTCCTCCACCATCCGAAGGTATATAGCCTTCCATCACATCAACCTCGTCCTTCCCTTCTACCAGCACCTCCCAGCACCTCCCAGCCCTCTTTGTGACAGCAACCACCACCGTCTCGTCTCCCACAACCATCTCAGCAGCACCCGCTCTACCTTACTATTAGCAGCATGTCTACTTGGACAGTCTTTGCTTACCGCATCAGTGGTTTCCTTGGTGTGAGCACTGTCTCGCCGTCTTCCACACCATCTTATGTGGCCATGTCCACCTGGACGTTCTTTGCTGCATACCACATGAATGGCTCTCTTGCCATCGGCGTTCTCTACACTGGTCGCTTTACGGGCATGCTCAAGGTCGAGCTTACTCAAGAATCTCACGTTCGCATCGGTGTAATGGCCATGGTTGGCCTCAATGCACTGCAATTTGGCATATAGGTGCTCAAACGGTGAGCCTTCTTTTTGGCAGCTTGCGCATTGGTGCTTGATACTGACTCTGTCTTTGCCATTTGCCGATGATCTCTTTAGCTAGCACAACATCAAGACCGAACCCTTCCTCTTGTTAGGATATGAATCAAGCGTGCTGTTCATGTGTCTCTTGTGTGTGCTTTGTGCTTACTTGCAAACGCCGGCCACTGCAGGCCGCTTTACAAGATGTGTGTGTGAGGAATCTAACATACTACATGGCAGCCAAAGATCCGTCATGAAGCCACCCAGCAAAGCCAACCCCCTGGGTGGCTACACTGATTAGCCACCATTGAAGCCACCCCGGGTGGCTTAACAGGTGGCTTTGTGACGGATTTTTCCTTTTTTTGCGATATGAATATGATTTCATAGTTCTCATACCATGTTAGACTGAGCAGGCTGTGCTTGTTTGTCATTATGATGTGTGTGTAGAGAATCTAACACAGTACATGGCAGCACCAGATCCGTCAGCAAAGCCACCAACCTAAGTGAAGGGTGGCTTTGTGACAGATTTATCCTTTTTTAGTATGTGATTTCTTTCTTTTCTTTTCCTTTCTTTTCTCTTTTTTTCTAAGATATGAAGTTGGCATCAGAATCAGAATTACATCGTAAAAAAAGGAAAAATCCGGCGCAAAGCCACCCTTGAAGCCACCGCCAATCGGATGGCTTCCTGCAGAATTTGTCCATTTTTTACGATCGAGTGAGGCTCCTGCGACCAACTTTTACCTTTTTCAAATAAATTGTAGGGGGCCATAACGGGAGTGGCCCATAACAGAGTCAGGCCCATTAAAGAATCAGCAATACAAAATATGCACACTTTTGTATTCCTACTTGAAATTTTTTGAACACTTTGGGGAAAAGTTATATTTGTAATTCTTTAATGGGCCTGAATCTGTTATGGGCCACTCCTGTCAACTTCTTCCGTGATGACTGAGCACTCAGTCATTTGGCTGAAGCATGAGCTACAGGCCCTGTCTTCTTGCCGACTGACACTCTCATTCATGTTTCTCTGCACAGACCTTTGTTGCACCCAAGGGGTTAGGGAGGATTCAAAAACAAGAATCTTGCAGTTGCAATACTTATGAGCAGACTCTTGACGGATTAGGGTCACCAATAATACGCAAAAAAAATCAGATTAAAAAGCTTCCAGAAATGTACCAGTGACACACATTAATCATAACATTATCCTAAAAAACAGTAGAAGTTGGACCCTGTAGCCACCCTAGCAACCACCCCGGGTGGTTGGTTGCTACCAGGGAGCCAACCCAACATCCAGATGCCGGACCGTGAATAGCTCATTTGGCACGGATACCTCCTCGCATTCAAGCGTCAACGGTGAGGACAATATAATAACGTGACTGGCTCATTAACGGGTCAGGCCCATTAGTGGGTCACCAATACAATTCTGAGGAGCACTTGTACTTCAACTTCAAAATTTTTGAACACTCACAACTTTTTGCAAAATTTGTATTGGTGACCCACCAATGGGCCAGTCACGTTAGAAACTGCACGTGTAAATTCATAATCTGCGTATGTAGATTCACGATTTGCACCTGTAGATTGTAAATCTACAGTGATGTAGATTAATAATTTACTTTATGGTTTGACACAGCGTGTTATCTGGTAGTCACATCCTAAAAAAGACAAAGATCCGTCCGCGTAGCCACCCACCGGAGCCACCCAGGTGGCTACTTGGCTGGCTACTAGGGTGGCTATGCGGATGTATTTTTACTTTTTTTCGGATATGAGTTTTCTCCTCCGCCGTTACACCACCCGGGCAGCACCTGAGGTGGCTCCTTGTAGCAACCATACAGCAAACAAAGGTGACTGCGCAAGTGGCTCCACGGATGACCATTTTCTGTATTCACTGATTTTTGGGATATTCGACAACCTATGAGCTTCAAGTCACATCGTAAAAAAGAGGGGGAAATCCGTTGCGAAGCCACCGGGTGGGTTCGTTAGCCATCCAAGGCTGTGCAAGAAGCCAGCCAATTGGGGGTGGCCTTGAGGATGACTTCGCGACGAATTTTTTCTATTGTCAGAATGAGAGTGCGAGTCAGCAAAGGATGGGCGGGAAAATAATCATATCCTTCAAAAAGGAAAAAATACATCCGCGTAGCCACCCAGGGTAGCCAGCACATGGGGTGGCTACGCGGACGGATTTTTCTCTTTTTTTGAGATATGAATCTAAAGCACGTATCGCCTCCGCGCGCATCGTGTTCAAGTGACTGTGGAGGTCCGTTGTGTGAGCACAGCTTTTTTGATCCTTTTTATTTTTATTTTTTACTGGTGGGAGCAGCCTCGGGTGCAAGCACCTTCTGATTTTTATCTTTTTACAATTTTCACGATGTCAAACTCATATGTATCAAAATACAGACTTTGCCTCAAATTCATGATTTATCGTTAACGGGATTGGCCCATAACAGAGTCATGCCCATGAAAAAACCACAAAAACAATTTTTCCCCAATGTGTTCAAAAAATTTCGAGTCACATCGTAAAAAGAGGAAAAGTTCGTCACGAAGCCACCCTTGAAGCCACCCTAGGTAACGGGAGTGGCCTATAACAGAGTCAGGCCCATTAAAGAATCAGCAATACAAAATATGCACACTTTTGTATTCCTACTTGAAATTTTTTGAACACTTTGGGGAAAAGTTATATTTGTAATTCTTTAATGGGCCTGACTCTGTTATGGGCCACTCCCGTTAGCTAACAAACCCACCCGGGCTGGCTTCGCAGGAAGCCAGCCAATTGGGGGTCGTGGCTTGAAGGGTGGCTTCGTGACAGATTTTTCCTTTTTTGACGATGTGAGTACAAATACAAAAGCGTGCATATTTTGTATTGCTGATTCTTTGATGGGTCTGACTCGGTTACGGGCCACTCGCGTTATTTGTAATTCACATCGCAAAAAAAGGGAAAAAAATATCCGTCACGAAGCCACCTGGGGACTTCGAGGGTGCATGACGGATTTTTCCTTCTTCACGTTGTGGTTGGGTTTGACACGATTTTGAATTGCATTTGGATTTTCGGAGTGGTGGCTACGGACGGCGGCCCAAGGTGGTTTTCCGTGTTTCTTTTTAGACTCCTTCCCGGTGGCGTCGAGCGTGGCTTTTCGAACGATCTTTATTTTCTTTCTTTTTAGTGACACGATTCACAAACACATAACGTGACTGGCCCATAAACGGGTCAGGCCCCATAGGTCATGAGTGGATCACCCATACAATTTTAATGAGCATTTGTACTGAAACTTCGAATTTTCGGATACATTTCGCAAAAATTGTATTGGTGACCCACTCACTAATGAGCCAGTCACGTTAGCAAATCAGAATTCTACACATTGTAAATTATGAATTTACGTAGGGAGTGGCAATCTACGTGGAGTTCAAGACTAAATTTACACAAGTCCAAGACTAAATTTACACAAGTCATGAGCCACATCCTGGAAAAAAAATCCGTTCTGAAGCCACCTCCAGTTGGCTGGATTCGAGACGGATTTTTTCACTCACATAACGGGACTGGCCCATTAATGGGTCAGGCCCATTTGTGGGTCACTCATACAAATTTGAGGAGCTTTTGTATTTCAGCTTCAAATCTTTTGAACACTTTTCGCAAAAATTGTAGTGCTGACCCGCTAATGGGCCTGACCCGTTAATGGGCCAGTCACGTTACTAAAAAAGTAAGAATCTATGAGTTGGACCCCCGGAGCCTGAGGTGGCTTGTTGGAGCAACCATGCAGCAAAGGCTGTGCATTTGGCTTTCCAGACGACCATTTTAAAAATTTCCTAGGATCTTTGTGAGAATGGTGCTAATTCCTCAAAGTTTCGTGAAAATGGTGGTTTAACGTGACTGGCCCATTAACGGGTCAGGCCTATTAGTCATATCCTAAAAAAAGTAAAAATCCGTCATGAAGCCACCCAGGGTGGCTACATCACCGAAGCCACCCTTGAAGGCACCCCCGATCTGGCTGGCTTCAAGGGTGGCTTAACGGGTGGCTTCGTGACGGATTTTTCCTTTTTTTGCGATATGACCGCGAAACTGTCCCTTGTGTTGGCTTGCCTGATGGGATGTGGGTCAGTTGACCACACACAGAGAAAATGGTAGGATGTAATATGATTCCTTGACGCTAATAAAGTGAGTAAAGACAGTGTAGATGTGATGGTTGCTAGACAAGATGAGGCACTGACTATCTGATATGGGTTTTGTACGTCCTACCCTGTGAAAAACCAAGAACAACACATGCAGGTAGGGCTCAGGCCCCTACCCCTGTCCAGATACCGGCACATCCAGTGTGCCGGTGCTTATTGCGATCGTGCAAGCAGACTCAAGCCAATACGGCGCTCAAGCCTCTAACACTCCTCCTAGCAGCAAGAGTCCAAAATACCTCTCACTCCAAGATCTTCCCAAGACTTGAAACTACCTCGTGCATTGAGTAACTTTGTCAACCCATCAGCAGCTTGGAGCTCCACAGCAATCCAAATGACTTGCACAATTTCTTTCTTGACCATGTCCCTCATGAATGCCCCCTGAGCATGAGAGACTTGTTGCGCCCTGGTCCATCCAACAATACAATTTGTTTGGCAGCCTGGTTGTTGGTAAAGAGCTCGATTGGAGTGCCTGGTGTGATGATGTCGAGACCTTTGAGCACCTCCAAAACCCAAATGACGTCGTGACAAGTGTCACTGAGTGCAACCATTTCAGCTTCGGCCGTCGAAATCGATATGACCCTCTGTCTCCTGCTCCTCCAAGCGACTGCAGCTCCAAACAGCTTGATCGCAAAACCTGAAGTCGAGTAAGGATTCTCTTTCCAACTGCCAGCATGATCAGCATCCAAGTATGCAACTGGAACGCTTGACTCATTGCGCAAGTACACCAGCACGTGTGACCGTGTTTGCAACATGTATCGCAGCAGGTGTTGAGCCTGGTTGAGGTGCACCGTCATTGGAGATGCTAGATAGCTAGCCAGCTTACTTACTGGAAATGCAAGGTCGGGTCGAGTAGATGTCATGAGGTACATAACCGATCCAACAATCTGTTGGTATGTAGTGACCTGCTCCTTTGTGAGAGGTCAATGGCTTGGGTTGGACCAAGGCAAGTTGATCGCCAACAAGTCCAATGGCATATTTGCTTCTGCAGCTCTGTCCATGCTGAATTGAGCAAGGATGGTGTTGACATATGCGTCCTGTGCGAGTGTGACTGAATCACAATCCTGTCGAATGCAAACTCCAAGGCACCATTGAGCATCGTCTCCTCCAGTGATCTTGAAGCGTGTTTGAATCGACTCGATGATTGCGTTAACATCAGCATCAGGTCCTACGATGATAATGTCATCGACGTACACCACCATTACCATCGATCCTAGCCTGTAGACGGCTACATCTTGTCCAAGTTGCTTGAATCCCATCGTGCAAAGACACTTGTCGAGCTTTGCAAACCATTCTCGTCCCGACTGCTTGAGACCATACAACAATTTCTTGAGGTAACACACCAATTGTGGTGTCTGTCTGTACCAATCCTTCAAGCCAGGAGGTAGCGCCATGTAGATGTCAACGTTGGTAAGCTTGCCGTTAAGATAAGCCGCAACAAAATTGATCTGTCGGATCCTGAAGTTAAACTTAAGTCCATAGCATATGACAAGTTGGAGGCCCGTCATGCTTACCACCGGCAAGTACGTGTCGTGATAATCGATCCCATGCATCTGAGTGAAGCCTCAAGCAACCAATCAAGCCTTGTACTTGCTGATGTTGCTGTCTGCATTGCGTTTTGTCTTGAAGACCCATTTTGCTGTGATCACCTTTCTGGTCTCTGGCAAGTTGACGATGGTCCAAGTGCCATTGTTGTTGAGTGAATTGAGCTTGACCTTGATCACCTCCTCCCAATTGGGCCAGTTCAACGATGCCTTTGCTTGCGAGAGAGTTTGAGGATCATCCTGAGATGTGAGAGGGTCGTGGCCGACGAGAATAACCGTTTTGGTGGCTGCATCATGCAAAGCCATCTCCATCTTGACGATGTTGTGAGGGGGTTGTGGACCTTTGTTGGTGTCGAATGGTGAATCCAGCTCTCGATGGTTGATGCTGCTGTGGCTGAGGTGGTTGGCAGCAATGATGAGCTTGGTCTTGATGTCTTGAGGTCCTCTTACAATGCTTGAGCTACGTTCCTCTTGCATCACAACGTTGGTCGTGGAACCCTCCTCCAGCTCTTGATAGGACGAGCTTGATGGTGACGAGAGGGTAGAACTGTCCAAGTCAGACGGTGCATCAACAACCTCTGATGGTCTTGACTCCATCAATGACTTGTTGAGCACGGTTTTGAGCTCAAAATTGTCCGGAAGTTCCCAGATCTGACCACTACCACCAGTTTCCAAGTGAATGGGACCAATATCAATGTCCATGATCGCGTCCGAGAGTGTTTTGTCAGCAAAACAAACGTCTCTGGAGACATACACCTTTGAGTGGTTGGTTGTATCAATGCATCTGTGAGCCGTGTCAGCCAAATCAGCAATTCCAACCCAAATGCATTTTCGCGCATGTTGGCTGAGTTTTGATGCGCTCTTCTTCTGCTGAGCAACCTTCACCCATACCACCATTCCAAACGTCTTTGCCTGCTCCTTCCTGGCCTTTGACCCAACCATAGGGTGTAAGGCACTCCTCCAACAACCTTGGAGTGAGTTTGGTTCCTGATCCAATTTGCATGATGCACAGCTTCAGCCCAGAATGAGAGAGGTAAGTCGGCCGTGGATAGCATTGGATGCACGATGTCCATCAGCGAGCAGTTGAATTGCTCAGCAATGCCATTCTGCTGCCAAGTATACGGCAAGGTGAGCTGTTGGACGATGGCATGTCAACAAAGCATGGCCTTGAAAGCATTTGACATGTACTCGCCGCCGTTGTCACTTCAAAAAACCTTTGGGTATTGACCAGTCTCCTTTTTCCTCTCCTCCAACCACTTCTCCACAGCGTTCTTGGTTGCATCTTTCGACGTGAGCATTTCTACCCAGCCAAAACACGTATGGACATCAGTGATTGTGAGTACATATCGAGAACCACCAATACTTGGCGTTGGCATTGGACCTTGCAGATCGCTGACAACCACGTTGAGCTTTGCCTTTGTCTTGTTTTTCCTGGTTCCAAACGATGGCCACACGATTTTCATTGCATTACATGCATTGCACTTGAAGTGTCTTGGCATTCCATCAATTTTGACTCCAGCAGCCTTCAACAACTTCTTTACTTGGCAAGACTTGCGTGACCAAGTCAACAATGCCATTTCCGCCATTCTTCAACAGCATTGGTTTTCGACAAAGTCTACAGCACCTGGGCTTCCTTTTCGACTTTCACAATGCATCCGGTTCCCTTTCCAACGTCTCCATTTGCGACATCAAGGTAAGAGCGGCCATTTTGTTTGACGGCTCTGACAGCCTGCACTCGTTGTTGGCCTTTGCTGACCATAATGTACTCTCTTCCTTGCTTGTCTCTCTTGACGTCTCCTTTGCTTGCCTTTGCTGCTGCCCTCAGGGAGAACAGGTTGAAGTTTCCATTCCTCAGCAGCACAACATTCGACAAAATCACACGTTTTTTGCCAACATTGGTATTGACAAGCAAGGTCACACTGCTGACAGTGTCGTAATTGATTGGCGGACCTTGGGCTTGCTGGATTTGACCCTTTGCACTCTGTAAGTCTTGCATGATCGACTCGTCCTTGCATATGTGGACGTCAGCACCAGTATCCCAGATCCAGCCTGCATCGACTTTATCGTTAGCTGTGCCTGTTGCAAGAGCAGCCAGCGCCAGCACTTGGTCATCAGCAGCAACAGCAGCATTACCACCACCACCGTTGCCTTTTCCGTTCCCTTTTCCACCCTTGCCTCGTTTCCCGCATTTCTTTCCCTTTTCCTTGTTCTTTGGGCATTCAGTCAATATGTGACTGGTCTTGTCACACTCCCAGCACACGACTTCCTTGCCAACGGCTGACTTTTGTTGGGTTTGGAGTGGGCGCTGTTTGAAGCCTCCATGGTGGGTGAAACAAGCTGCAAGCATTGCGGTGTCAATCTCTTGCTCTTTGAGATGCGCCAATTCTTCATAGTTGCGCAATCCCATCGCAGCAGTGTCAAACAAGCGCTCCAGCTCCAGTTCAAGGTCAGTGTTGGCCTCTGCACTGGAGCTGCTTGCTTTGCTCAGGGCGATGGCTTCCCACTGCACCTCGTAGGCTGCAGTGTAGGGATGAAGATGGGGTTGGACACCTCGGAGAAGGCATCCCAACTTGGTGCCAGCGTCGATTGGATGCCCCATGAGGGATCTCTCGTTGGCAATGCGCTCAATGTTGGAGATGAACTTGTTCACTCCTCCAATCTGGGTGAGCTGAACAAGTTTGGACAGGAGGACGTATGGGATGATTGTGCCCTTGGAGTATCTCTTCTTGAGGTACTTCCAAACTTTGTGGGCAGTCTGATCTTCCTTTATCATATTTGCAATTTCTGGAGCAACAGATCGCAGGAGCACGTTGACAGCTCGTCTTGCCATGGCCTGGAGGGACATGCAAAGCCGCTTGTCAAACACGTTGGCTGGGTGGGTGGCTATGCCCATGATGGACTCCCACATCATTGGGTTTACACCATCCACATAAATGCAAAGCTGTCTCCTCCAGGTGTAGTAGTCGCTACTACCCTTCAGCACTGGTGGAGACCCCATTGGCATCACTCCCTCCATCTTGCTCTCCATCCTTGTTGATGCTGCTGGTACTGCTGACCGCGCTTCTTGATCTCTCTTGCTTGAGCCTTGAGGGTGAGCACTTGTTGGTGCGCTGGCACGTTTACTGGTCAACCAACCTGCAGCACCGATGATGACTTCCTTTTGCTTCCACCGATGTCGTCACCTCAGGAGCATATACTTGTCGTTCTTGATAACATCGAGCAACCTAGATACTGCTAGGTCTCATAATCTGTTGGCTTGCCTGATGGGATGTGGGTTGGTCGACCACACACGGAGAAAATGGTAGGACACAATATGATTCCTTGACGCTAACAAAGTGAGTAAAGACAGTATGTATGATGTGGTTACTAGACAAGACGAGGCACTGACTATCTGATATGGGTTTTGTACGTCCTACCCTGTGAAAAACTGAGAACAACACAAGCAGGTAGGGCTTGGGCCCCTACCCCTGTCCAGATACCGGCACATCCAGTGTGCCGGTGCTTATCACGATCGTGCAAGCAGACTCAAGCCGATACGGCGCTCGAGCCTCTAACACCTTGTACCTGGACACTGCCCAATGCCTTGACGAATCATCGGCTTGGTTGTCTAGATATCCTCACACACTCATCATCATCATCATCATCATCACGGCAACCACCCATTTGCGCAGCAAAGAGCAGTTGATGCATGTAACCTACAAGCGAGGGCAATAAGTTGTACAAAGAAAAGGTG
Source organism: Ustilago trichophora (assembly GCA_900323505.1). Classification (NCBI taxonomy): domain Eukaryota; kingdom Fungi; phylum Basidiomycota; class Ustilaginomycetes; order Ustilaginales; family Ustilaginaceae; genus Ustilago; species Ustilago trichophora. The sequence goes on from OOIN01000046.1 coordinate 20,972, forward strand.
CATCACACATAAAGTCATGACAGGCATCCGACTAGGTCGACCGCAACCAGCACCACGAGCTATAGGGTCGCAAAGACAGAGGGGTCTCTAAGAAGAAGAAGAAGACGAGAGAGAGAGAGAGAGAGGGGAGTTCCATTTAATCAGAGCAAGCGTGTAGGACCGAAAAGTCGTTCTGGTACCCTGGCGGCGATTCCAGCTTCTGCAAGTCGGCCACCGCTGCTATCTGCTGCATGGAAACACGCTGAAATGGTGTTGGGGGCAGAGTCTTTCGGATTTGTTGCTGAACGAGATGGCCACGTCGAAGAGCAAGTTGGTGAGGCCAAGCATGAACATTCTATGGATCCTGCTTTGTCGGAGGAAGCAGAGCGAGGACAGGAGTGCCAATTTGAGCTCGGTGGAGAGGGAAAGCCGTACAACAAGGATGAGATCGATTCCAATGCTGAAGGTGATGGTTCAAGCTGAAGAGTCGTCGTCGGATGAGGCTGGGGAGCTTGCAACGCATCAGATGATTTGCGAGGCAGCTGTCCGGAACGGCGCAGCCTCTTGGTTGAACGTTGGGACCTTGCACTCAACTGCTGATACTGTGGCAATGATGCAACACTATCACCGGGTTTTGGGCGACGTCTAGCTTGACCTGTGTCCAATGCTGACTCTGATACAGCCTCGGCAGATTGACGAGAATCATTTATGGACGCCAGCCTAGCAGTCGTTGTGGTTTCAACATGATTCCGGCAAGGAGGATAGGTGCTATGTTGAAACTTGACCAACTCTCGCGTCAATCGTTCGACCTCTGCATGGAGAGCACTCTCGACCTGCCGGAAGGATTCAAAGATCTGCTCCATAAAGATGCAAAATTGGGTGGCCGAGTGAATGCGTGCATGCGGATGCAGTGGAAGCACAAACTTGCGCGCCAACTCTTCAAAGACACTACTCTCCCATCGTGCTACACTGTCTGCATCCAGGGGAGAAGTTGATGTGCGCTTGTCGACTTGGGCTTGTTCAACTAGTAGTTTCCTGATGAAGTTGTAAATGTGTCGATTGGCATCGGCTTGACAGAGAGATTTGGGACATGCGGTGAGTTGGCAAAGCTGTTCAAATCCAGTTTGTAGGTCGAGTCGACATGCAGTTTGCCGTTCAGTGCAAAGCGTGCGTGAACTGGTCAAGGTGGGAATTGGATCCAAGTTTGATGATGAAGAGGAGGAGGAGGAGGAGGAGGAGGAGGAGGAGGAGGAGGAGGAGGAGGAGGAGGAGGAGGACGACGTTGTTGTTGTGTTGGCTGTGGTGCGGCTAGAAAGTAGATCGGAAGATGAAATGATGAGCAAGTCGATAGCCTGCTGCTGTTGTGAAGGGGAGATCGAGTCGTAAGAGGACCAGTCAAAGGGCTCGGTGCTGTCCAGATGGGTTGCAAGGGCAACGTTGTTGGATTGCTCATGATCTTGGCAGTCCGACATGTTAACCCCGTCAGAGACAAGAGTTGTAGTAGAAATGATTTTCGAATGGAGGAAGTTTACGGCTGATGCGGATGGGATGGAAGCACTTGGATATGCTGATGGCAAGAGTGAGAGTAAGAGTGATAGTAGCAGCAAGAGAAAATGCTAAAGATGCACCGCACCCCTCATCACAGGCTCCTTGGGGTGTTTATGAAGTGGGGCGTTGGGTCCCGCTTACCCTTGCGACCCATGCATTGAGCAAATGAAATACAGCACATACACACATGCACACACTCTGTCTCTCTCTTTGTCTCTCTTACCTCTGCTTTGACCAATGAGCCAACACCAAGCCTTTGCATTGGTGACCTACCAACGCCGCACATGACCAGGAGGGAAGAAGTCGGATTTGGCTGGGCGTAACTAGCAAGGCTGCCAGCCATGCCACTGTGTGTGAGGGAATGTATGTCAGGTTATGGCATTTGTAAGGCAGAGCTAGCCAGTGCACGCTTCATCGGCTTGGTACTAAGTCTAGATGTTTTCTCTGGCTGGATGAATTTAGCCTAGAGTTGAAGATCTTAAGCAAAGAGGGGAGGGAAAAGGAGATGGAAGGAATCGCCATCATATCAAGTCGCAACAAGCAGAGATCTTTCAAGGAGCGACAAAGCGAGAGAGAGTCAACCATTGAGCTTGTCGGTGGACAGAAAAGATAGCTGTATATAGCCGCGTCTGCGGAAAAGTGGGATCGCCAGATTGCGAAACCAGTGTCAATCTTGATGGTGAACTTGGCGGGGCCTCAAACGCGCTTCATCCCTGATTGACAGCCAATGCCGCTACTGTTGAAGCATTATTTTGTAACGCTCCCACTTTTTTTGCGGCAACAAGGTGCCAGAGGCTAATTAGATTGAAACTGCCTACGATCCCCTTCAATCGAGAAAGAGAGAGAGAGCGAGGCACCAGCAATCGCCTTGAAGATGGGCTATGCACTTTGTGTGTGTGTGTCACCATCCGAGACCGCTGAGACAAACCCAAATGCTGGTCCGCAAGTGATATATAATCAGAGAAGAAACAAACTGTCGTAGTTGCCACCCTGTAGGATCGTCTCCTTTTTCCACTCTACAATGTCGACGAGAATCACCATCACCGGGCAAGGGAGTCGCAACCCTACGAGGTGCACAAAAGGGGCCGACGATTCTTCATACACGCCGCCACAGAGCTTAGTGCACATGTGCAAGCACGGTGCTCCTCAAGCCTGACCTCTGATCCGATGTTTTGTCCAACACTGTAAAAGATACCCATTGGGCGCGCTAACAACGGCATGGTTTGCTTTCTACCTCTGCTCCCTTTTCCACTCGCTGCTTGCCATCGAATCATCCGCAACAAGAGGCCTGTTAGAGCCATCGTTGCTGCTACTTGTCCAATTGAGCATATTTCCAACCTCTACCACCAGTAGCAATACAGTCGTATCAATGGCAGCAATAAAGCAGTCCATCCTTCTCTCATCCTGCATCTTGTTTCGAAGCGCATTCCACACTTTCTTCCTCCCATCGCAATTGCACCATTTGCTTCTCCATCTCTTGCGCCTTGTCGTTGCCGTCCAGACCCACTATACCATCTTTCGTTGGTCAGTCTACACCGCCACCCCTTTTCTTCATTCTATTGCCATTGGGCATGATCACAATTTGCTACCCTTCCCCACCAAAGATTCAAGAGCAGCAAAGTAGACGGTGCTTGGGTGCTTCATTCTTGATTCCTCTCTGTGGTCAACACACTTACGCTGCACTGAGCAATTTTCAAATCAATTTGACCGTGGCACATATATCAAACATGTCTAGCATCTCAGCAAGATTGGCGTGTACAATCTCTGCATCAACAATCTGAGAACCAACAAGCGAGGGGTGAGAGAAGGATCAAGCAGAGAGAATCAAGCAACCCGGCACTCAACCGTGTCTTTGAAGTGCTGTACCTCGTCCGTCTCCCAAGTCGACTTTTGCTGCTCCTCAAACTCTTTCATGGCCTTGGCAATCTTGGGCATGAGATCATCTCTACACTTGTCAAACATGGCCGTGTCTATATCCACAAGGCCATCGTCGCTGCTGCTGCCACCCCTGGTGGCGATAATGGCTTGGAGGTAAGCTGTGGGCTGGACATGATTGACGGTCTTGGTGGATGTCATGGTTGCAAACGAGGTGGTGGTGGGGATGGGAGTTGCCGTCATTGTTGGTGTTGTATCGGTGCTGTGCAGCCAGTTCGTATCCATCGTCGTTGTTGCCACAGCGTCCGAATCCATCCCCCGGCCAGCTTGATATTGAGATCGAATAAAGTCACCGAAGCTCGTAGTTGGCAAACCACCTAGAGCTCTGGGGATCGGAGCGAAGAAAAAGCAGAAGAGGCCGCACACAAGCAACCAGACTGAATCCCACACATTCTTTGCCAAGTCCCAGACTGAAGTGGCCACGCCACATATCTTGATCTTGTCATCGCTCCAAGAGCCACAGAATCAGGGCGTTAGCCAGGAACATGTTCAGGACCAGAGTCTTGAGCAACGTGTCACGGTGCCAAAGTACAAACACATCCAGCCAACGCCAGATGTGTTGCAACTGTCGACCAATGCATGAAAACACCGAAACGGGCCAGGCATGATCAAAGCATGGCCACAGGCTGCGGGTAGTATCGGTGGCACGTTTGTTAGAGGATGTAATTACACTCTCTTGGCTGATCTTGCCGCCGATGACAACCTCAGCCTGAGGCTGGAGGTGGGGGTCAGCTGGAGCTGGAGACGGTGTGGTCTTTTCGACAGATGGTGCGCTTGGTAGCTTTGGAAAAGTTGCGGCTGCTTTGTCTTTGCCTTTTGAAGCATCTGCTTTTGCATTGGCGGATGCAGATGCTTCTGCTCCAATCTGCAACAAGGGGCTGGTAAAGCAGTCATCCGGAACGTGCTTCAAACCACGTTTGGCTAGCATGTAACCTGTGTTGAATGCCATTGACATGTTCTGGGAAGAAGCCAAGAGGAAACTCCGGAAGCCGAGGTCAAAAAAACCTGGACTTGTACCGCACAACGAAGGACTATCAAGTCGCAATGGATCTGCACTTACCTTGGGTTTGAGATTGGGAGGCGTGAAAGGTGCAGCTGCAACCTCAGGTTCACCAGCGTCCAAGAGCAGAGGTGAGATGGGCAAATCGTCGTCAGCACAAGGGCCCAGCTTGGGAGCCAGATCAGAGTCAATCATGTCGTGCTTAGATTGCTCAGACATGATGGGAGGCATGGATGTGAGAGACAGAGACGGCGAGACAGAAGACAAGGGCTTAGCAACAAGGTCGTTTGAATTAAGTAGACAAGGCAGCAAGACCTGACCACACGAGGCGAGCAAGCAAAAGAGGTCGGATCAAGCAGTGAGCTGAAGGAAAGCGCCCACACCCACCTCTCAACTCCCACGTTGCTACTTGCGGGAGTGAAGTGTGAAATATGAGGTACGAGAGCGACAGGGTGGGGGGAGATGAATCGTGGCTCATGCTGACGCATACCTGTCAATATGAAAGAGGCTGGCGGAACTGTGCTAGTCGGTTGAAACAGCACCCTTCACAATCCAAGGGGATACAATATACACAGTACTGTACAGTACAGAGTACTGTATGTTGTTACTATAGATGGACTATCATGTCGTTAGTTGGCGGTGGTGGCAGCTATGATCATGGTAGGGTCAATGGTAAAGATCACACACGCTAGGGTCACCCAGCACACAAATTGCGCTGCTCTCCCACATGATCGACACTTGGAATACCCAACAATATGCCATCCGTCGAGGCTTGCAGCAATTTTCATGACCGTTAACATCCTCCCATAGGCAATGTTGATTCGATCGAGAATCGAGAATCAAGTTCTCTGTGAGCTGATCCGCATCGATCCACATGAATTGCGCTGCTCTCCGACATGATCAACATTTGGGATGCACACAATATGCACTCTCGGACCGTTCACATGCCATCCGTCAAGGCTTGCAGCAATTTTCATGACCGTTATCATTCTCTACCATGGGCAGTGTCAATTCGATCGAGAATCGAGAATCAACTTCTCTGCGAGCTGATCCGCACCAATCCGGACCGTACGTACCGCATGGTGTGGGAAATCAGCCAAGCATCGCCAGCAACATCCGCCCGGGATTCATAGTGTAGAGGTGGATCGTTCCTCATTCCCTTTTAACGATGTGGATCGATCCAGGTCCAGTTGCTTTGTCTGCAGGAATCACAAAACGTATATATGTATGTGACACTCAGAGAGATTCCAAACAAGCACACATGTCTCTGCTTGATCTCATATATCTTGTCAAAGCCTAAACACGATCTTGCTTTCCCAGACTGATCATGTCAACCAATCTGCTCCGTCGCAACTTGGTCGCCCTCCTCTACACGGGTGTCGAGTATCTGCATCCTCTTTGGCCCAATCAGGTCAGCTCCAACTGCGAACTTCCACATGACCAACTGCGTCAACTTTTCTTTGAGTTCTTTCCTGGCCATGACAGTCTGGAACGTGATCTGGCCCGATTTGGCCAGTATGTGATCGACACGTACTGTATCAATTCCAACACGGATTGGCATCCCACCCACAAGCTCACAGAGGCTCAGATCGACAAGTTGATCGCCATAGGAAGGATGGTGATGTGGACCAAGTTTAGGGAATGGTTCAAAGGCGCACTCTTGCTGCCCCTTTGCTCTTCTTGGCTTTCCAACGACCATGATGGCACCGACAATGATGACGACGACAATGACGATGACGAAAGGCAGGGTCAAGGCCAAGGATTGTGTCCAGGTTTGGGAACGGCGTATCTACGACCATGTCCATCCACGCTTAATGGCAAAGGTGGCGTCTGTGGTGTTTTCTGCGTTTGCTCTCCCCAGTCTTTTATCCATGCACCTCGAATCGATTTCCCATTGTTGCCCAAGTCGCTTCAATCTGCTTCGTGTCTGATGGGATACGCATCTCAAATGCTATCAATTCCTACGCCGGACCTGCACCACCAAGATCAAATCATAGATCCAGAGACGGGCAAGTTGATACTCTTCATTCATCCGTCCAACTTTGCCCTTGTCCGCCCAGCAAAGTACGGCGACCTCATGAGGCTCATTCGTCAACACGCTCCTGGTCTCGATGTCACCATCAAAACTGAGACCAAGACCGAGACCGAGAGCAAGGGCGCACGTGTCCTTATGCCCAACGATCCTCGCGTGACACGAGAGCTGCTCAAGTGCCTTCGGATCTGGTATGTTGGCGACCAGGGCAAGCTGCTCGATCAACGCCTGTTGGATGTGATTACCACAAAGGTATTGGATGCGGTGCGAGTAGCTTCGGTGATGCCTCCCACCAAAACTTCGCCGGTCCAGCGTCTCATCTCGCTACTCAAGGCTGTCATTGTCGAGTTTAATCTCGAGTCAAATCTGCACCTTGTATACCAACAGCCCAACTCCGGATTCCAATCGCTACAAGCTGCTATGCTCGGCATCCTCAACCACAACACTAGAAGCAAAGACGAGATACCAGAGTGGCTCAACAAGTTGGCGGCGCAGCTGGCCGTGGTAGCAGAGGGAGATTATGCTCTCAAGGTCATGATGCGCATTGTCGATCTGATGCAAGCCGGCAGCAGCAGCAGCGCCGGCAGCAGCACCGGCTTGGTCGAGTCGTTAAGGAGTATCCATATCCAGGCCATCCAAGAGGGGATCAACGAATGCCATCGTCTGTATCATGTCGCGTTTCAATCCGAGCTGCTTCCTCGTTCAGCAACGTGGCTCAATAATCAGCTGGTGGCATGCTTTGTGAATCGGATCCGCATCGGAATCGACATGTCAGTGGTCAAGATGCACATCACCACGCGCGGACGACAAGATGCTCAGCAACGTAGAGTCACCGAAGCTGCAGCCACTCAGGTTGCCTCCGAATCTGCCCCATCAGCATCCGCATCAGCATCACGCTCTTTGCTCGACGACAAGACAGACGAGGTGGATTACAGCATTGAAGGCAGCTCGATGCAGCTTGATAGTGGACCTCGCGTCATCAACGATGCAGCTTGATAGTGGACCTCGCGTCATCAACGATGCAGCTTGATAGTGGACCTTGCGTCATCAACGATGCAGCTTTTGATGATGGACCATCTGGCACAGACACCGACACGGACACCGAAACGGATATGCAGACTGCGAGCAAGACAGAGTTTGGGGTCAATGACGACAGTCTAGGAGAAGGCCGCCGCGCAGGCCATCTGGACGATGGGTATATACCAGCATTGTCTGCTCGGTCGTCGCCATCACTTCTCTGTTCAGGTGTCTGGTACAGACACCGGTTTCAGTGGAAGGCAGGAGGCAGGAAATCACGTCGGACAGCTAGCAAGCTCGGCCGAACTCGCGGTTCCGAACAGAGAGCTCGGTGCCGAGCACAAGTGCTGAGTTGTGACGAAGCTCAGTCTCGTCGCACACTCGTGTTATGCCTCTCAGCTCTCACTCTTCCTCTTTGCCATCATCATCAAGCACACTGACCTCGTCAAGGCAGTGTTTTCTTTGATTTTCCCGCCCATTCCCGTACCCTGTTTTGTCGTCATGTTGTCATGTTCTCTCTGCATTTCTCTTATGTTAGGTCTCACGCACTGTCCGCCTTGCTCCCAAGCGACGCTTGACCAGCCTTGCCTTGTACGGCCACGGCTGGGAGCTCGCAAGTGACTCCTAGAGTTAGGCAATCTTAAATCTAATTGTTATGCTTCCGTTTGATGACATGGCAAGATATCCGAAGAAGACTGCCTTACATTGATTGGTAGGACTGCGCGCTGAATCATTGGCAGACGACGATTTCAGCCTCAAATTGTGGTCGCCTCCGCCACCGCATCCGCCGCCGCGGACTGAAGTCGATGAGGGTGGCAGCAGTACAGACACGTCTGGTATCAGTGAGAGGGCTCTGCTGTTTTCCAATCGATCTGCAACTGGCGATAGTTGGTCGGTTCGTCATGGTACCAAGAAATTGAGGAAAAGATCAACAAAAGCAGCGCAAAAAAGACGACCGAGACACAAATCACATTCTTGTTTGGTCAGAGACCTGGTAGCAGCGGTGCTGGGTGCAAACGTGCGATTTGGGTGCGATGTGGTTCAAAAGTTGGGTGTGACAGGGTTGGTAGCAGCCATCGGGGTGGGTCTGTGTACACTCGAGACGCCTGCACCTAGTCAAACGCTCGAGACGTCTGCACCTACTTGAGTTGGCATCAAGGTCAGTCTCGAATGGATTGTACCGCCGCAGCCGCAGATGGATCCTCAAATGGCGACGTGCACAGCACCTTTAATGCCTCCATGGTATGACGCTGTGGCGGCCGCCGCTAACAATGCTCCTCCTCAGGTAACGAGCTTGCCATGCCATCACCAGCTCTACTATGACCTGATCCGAAAGCTCAAACCACCACCTCGCGCTTTGCCATAGTCGTCACCGTACTTAGTCTGATCTCCTTGTTTTGACCAAGATGTCTTTCAAACGATATGTCTCGAGTCGTCTTATAAAAAAGAGAGTCATAAGTATCGAGGCATTCAAAGATCGCAAGTTGACTCTGTGTGAAGCTTGGTGTTTGACGATGTGTGTGTAAAGACAGTGTGTTTTCTGAGGAGGCCCAAGCTGCTCGACTGCTTTGTACGACGATACCTCGTTATCATCGGCTCAATCGTACCAGCCTGAGCCAAAACCTTGCATCAAGGATTGCACGCACGGCTGCGGTTGCGGCCGATTCCTCAAGGAACCGAGAGTTGCTGTTTCCTGGGTACCTGACACCTTTGCATATGCCAAATGTGAAGCTTCTTGCCTTGTCGCGTGTTCTGGAAAGGGCTATTGTCATTGAGTTGGCACTAATGGACCGCTACCGGTGCGTGAGATTGTCAGGACTGTGACAAGGGTTTTTTGTCTTTGTGTCTAGGCCAAATCTTGGAACGGAACGACAAAAACTTGACAAGCGTGGTACCAGCCAACAATGCCAGCGCGAGAGACTGGCATAGTGTGGCAGACACTGTGCGTGATGCTGCTAGGTCTGTGTCTTTGGCGAAGCATGATCGCATTTCAACGTCAATCTCGCATTTGCTCCATCGACTGGATGCTTAGCACAATCGTTGCTGTTGGACACTGTGTGCTGGATGGCTTTTGTGAGGCTGTTGGTGGCTGCAGGATGATTGGGTGAACATGGTCGTGATGGACAGTGCCGCTGTTACTTGTCCTTTCTGCGGCTTCTGATGTGTCGTTTAGCCTCAATCTTTGTACCGTAGCACAGCCAGGATGTAGCTCATATATCGTAAGTCGGTCCTGTTTGCGTCTCCTGACATCAAAACATCCAAGGATCTTGCACGTCCCTCGCTCGAGTGCAACAAGCGGCTGCGTAGAAAAAGGCAGGGTCCCGTCAGTCCACAAGCACAACAGAGTGCAACATACGCAAGATAGGGTTGCATTACGTTGAGTACGACTTGGCAGATGCAGTCCATTGATGGCTGTATCGCACAACTTGCAAGCATAACCCTAAAAACTGTCTGTACCTCTTGCCTCGGAACCACAGACCACTCCAGCGCTCGGATTCCACCTTGCAATCAGTTGATCAGGATAGCAGCAGTACCACTCGACAAGCGAGCCTGGCAAGGATCCATGCCCTACGCGACAGCGTGCAAAGAACAAAAGGCCCATGGAATCGAGTCCCGTTGCCTTTGTGAAAGCTTGCCATTTGCACACTCGGGAATCAACAAGACTGATCCGGCTTTCGCGATCGATCCAGCCAGCCAATCTTTCCAAGGATGCTGCGACACTCTTGCATGGCTTGCAAGGTTGACTTTGCCCTCTCACGCTTGCTATAGTTGAAAGTTGATGTTGATCATGGACCAAGCACGCACAAGAATGCATCAATGGGCGTCTAACGTGCAATTGACATCATCTTCTGGATACTTGACAACAGCCTCGGTCGCTGGCATGAATGGTCCTTAACCAGCTGCGAAGCAAACCTTGATTGTGGATCTGTAGGATCGAGTTGGAGGCAGAGGCGTATGGGTGCGATGCAAAGTTTGTTCGAGTTGATCAATGATGGGTGCAAATTTGACCTCTGCGTCGTTCCAAGCGGCGAGGATCTTGGGAATGAAGTTGGATTTGAACGAAGAAGGCTCGAGTACACCTGAATTGGGGTCGGTGCGAAGACCAGCCTGTTGAACCTTATCGCGGGTTGTGGCCATGATGGGTGAGATGCGGTAGTGAGCGTGTGTGTCGAGCAAAGATTGCAAGGACCTTTTGGAGCGGGATGGCAGCAGCCTTGTGGGTCTCAGATTTGAAGCGAGATAGGCACAATAGCCGGCCATATTGCAGAGAGACGGACTCGGAGCCAGCAAACGTCACTCGTTTGAGACAAGCCAGTTGGAAGTCGCTTGAGCAAGGAGGTATACCTTTCCAGCCAATGCAGCCGTCAAGTCAACAAACGTGTCAAGGACAACCAGAGGGTGTGGTTGCGTGAGATTTTGAGTGAGCGGGCGTGGATCCCAGTCGTTGCTGTACTTGAGTCGCCTTTCTTGGTTTTGAAAGCCACAGCCGACGAGCATGCGCCAGTAATTCGGACGCTGGATACGCTGCCAGATACGGACAAGCAAGGCTCTAGCTTGGGCCAGAAGCTCGGTGTGGTGATCAATGGTGCAAAAGAACCGAGGATGGCCTAGCGCCTGATCGCGACCAAGGACTTTGATCAGATTGATGCCAAGATTGTCGACGTGAGCCTCTTGTTCCAGCTCGGAAAGGTAAGGCTTGATCTTGTCTGCAAACAGAGTTATTGGATCCACTGTTGTGATGGCTCATCATGGGTGAGCGGTGGCTTGCACGGGCATGAGTGTGCAGATAGAAGAGGCGGAAGGGTGTGTTGGGTGTGGATGCTGTATATGGGCGAAGTGAGATTCGAGATGAGCATAGAGTTTGTCGGCCAGAGGGCGTTGCGAGGATGGCGGATTGTGTGTGGAGGCAGAGGCGGCGACGGTATGGTCATGGCCATTGTCATTGCCATGGTTGAGCGTGACAGGCAGGCGCAACGGATCTAGAACGACGGCATGGGAACGAGTAAGGAGCGTAGTGTTTGAAGAGATTGGAATGCGAGCTAGGTAGGTAGAAGGGAACTCAATTTGCAGAGAGTGCTCGCATTGGACTCGAGGTCAAGGCGAAGAGGAGGCCGTGGTATAAAGCATAATGATTGGTACCTCAAGAAGCAAGACCGACCACATTTGGCGTTGGTGGGGTTGATGGTGAGGATTGATGATGATGGTGCAAAAGGAAGAGCTGAGTTGAGTCAAGTCGAGTCGAATTGAATTGATCAATTTGGCCGAATCGTCCAAGTTATTGAATGAAATGGCTCGAGCCAGTCAGCAAGGCACATTAGCACGTCACGGTCTAACAACTAAACGGGCAAATTGTGCCAAAACGTAGGCCAGGATCACACTCACTCTTGTATTTTTGCTCTGACGGATTTCTTTTTTTCTTTTGAATTTCTTTGTAACCGCGCTTGAGAAAGGGAGAAAGGCGACTGTCACACTCAAACAAAAGAAAAAGAAAAAAAATACAAACGTGACGCCGAGGCAGTGAGCGCGTTACGTGCAATTTCACAGAATAAATTGAATTCATTTCATTTCCTGGCTGAGTTAGACAATCATCATCATCATCGTTGCTTATTGGTGATCCCAATACACAACGTCAATCGAGGGATCTAGATCGGATCTTGACAAATCGGGTCAAGGTACGGTAATGGCTCATTCGATTTCAAATTCCACCCACCACCTCCTCATTATAAGGCCAACCGTCGATACAAGAGCAAACACGATGCCACATCAACGATGCATGCAGTCAGCCATCGCCAAGCTCGCCAAGATGCTAAAACCATCCGCTTGTCCGCCACTGCACCACCGAGTATTCACTCTCGTCGCTCCAAATCTCTTCCAAGTTGGCGTGTCGCAAGCCGCTTGACCTATCTTGATCTCCACATTGGTCTCACCCATGTGTCTTTCCCGTTACAATCACAAGCTTCGAAAGCAAACCCTAGCTCAGCTCGCACCTGGCGATAAGCTGCAAGCACGACGATTTTTTGCGCATGTTGGGGCAATATGAGTTGTGGTTGCAATTTGGCTCCAAGCTGTGGTTGTTGATTTGGGGAACGTGCTCAATTGGGTCACACACGGGTGCTTTGCTTCTGAGCTCATGCAACAAGGAGTGTGTTTTCCACCAGAGTCTTGTGTGCACGCTCTTCTGCTCGGTTTGGCTTTCCAATGACGAGGCTGGTGCAGATAGTGTGGTTAGTCGGCGTCGAGGTTCGATCAAGGTAAAGGTTATGAGAGTGTGTGAGCTACTGGCCTATTCATAATTTGGTGTTGTGCGTAGAATCTTTGGATCGATGACCAATGACAGCATCATCCGTTTCTAACATGTTATCGTACTCGCCCGAGAGGCAGTGCAGTGTGAGTCAAAGAAAAAGAAAAAAAAAAAGAAAAGAAAAAAAAGGATTCACAGACAGAAAAAACGCAGCCTCCAGTCACAAATTGGAAGGAAATTCGAAAGCGGCAAAGGTCACAGGGGTTAGAAAAGCTGATTTTTCACATACAAAAAAAAAGGAATTGCAGATTCTGACCATTTGGGGAGATCTAACATTCAATCATATGCTGGCTTCTCACTTGTGGTGGCTTTGCTGCTCTTGATATAGCAAAATGGTCACTTTGAGCTCGGTGAGCAGCCACCACTTTGTGAGACACACATACAATGCTTTCTGGTCTACAGCAACTGCGAGGTGAGAGAGTGTCGTTGGATCATTTCAAGCCGTCACCGAGACAATATACCTCGCACAATTCAACCTGTTTGCATTTTTTTATTTTTTTTTTTACTTTGTGTTGGAAGGCGCTCTTTTTTGTTTTCTTGACCACCACCACCGTTGCTCTTGTCTCGACAGGTGTGGCATTGACTTATATGGATCAAGGTAGAGGTTTTTGCTCGACGGGAAAGCGGATGCTCAAGTGTGGGAAATGCAAGTTGTCACGTATGGACATTCAAAATTTGGCTTTTTTGACCAGTCATGCGTCAACGTTTTGTAACAGAAGCGACGTTTTGTTTGCAATGACGATGATTTCAAAGTTTGTCTTGTTTCGCCAACATGGTTTGTGGTTTGGCCAACGCAGCTCATCAACGTCGACTCTGGCTAGTGCCATGTCTATTGCTATGCCACCTGCTACACCGCCTCGTCTTGCCAAAGCTTGTCCATCCACAGCCTCAAAGGTCATGGCCCAGCTCGCCACTTTGTACTCACTCAAGCAAGCAACCAAGCAAGCCGTCTGCAATACACATGCACACACTCTGTCAAGACCATCACCTTTCCGACGCCTCTGGTGGGCCAGCCGTGTTTTTTTTTGGCTCGATTCGATGCTTTCTTTAGCATTCCACCATGCGTCGGCACAAGTCAACCCAGCATCAGCAGCAGTAGCAGTCCCACTTGTCTTGCATCCGACTCGCGCTTTGCTTCGACTCGACCCCCTTTCGGCAGCCACTCGTTGCGATTCTGAACCACAAGACCATGAGCCAACCCCAAGACCCAGCCTTGCCCTGGTTTTGACTTTTGACTCGGTCTAGCCATCCCCAAGCCATAGCTACCACAACGGACAAGCCAACTTTATTTCCCCCCTGGAGCCATGGCTCCCCATCGCTACCTCAGGTCCCCGCTACAAGCGAAGCGAGTGGCATCGAGTATGGTGTGTCGGTGGTACAACTCGAGCATTGACTCGTGTAGTGCAATCGACGGTGGTAGTTGTGCGCATGACAAGCTCTGAGCATGGATTTTTGGCTGTGTCGGGAGACAAGGCAAGCGCTTGGAGTGGTGCAAAACATCGAGCATGTGAGTCTTAGAGGTAGAAGAGCTCACCTACAAGTCGCACTCAGACTCTTTCTGATTAATTTGTTTCTGAGCGAGGTTTCCCTCTCTCTCTCGTGGTATCTGTACAGCCGATTATCCCAGCTCGAACCGTCACCCTAAAAAAATACGCTTTGGGCATCGGCTTGCACTTTTCAAATGTCCTCTCCCAACACTATCCGCCCAAAAGTGGCACTGCAATACAACATCTAAAACACAGCCTCCCTAACCACATCTGGTATGCAGCACGACCGACCCAGCTTGCCAGCAGCGAGACCATGGATGCGATTAAAACAACGTCAACCCAGTGTCGGATTCCATGTCAAAGAGAGAGCTGAAAATGGACGTTTGGAATGCTGATAAAAAAAAAGTGCCGCAATTATCGATTCCATTAAAAAAAAGAAGTTCAAGTTTTGTTTTTTTTTGCGCGTTGCGTTTTTCTCTTCCTTTTTTTAACCCTTTAGACTTTGAGAATTGCCGATTCATTTACACAGACCAAAGTCAAGATCGATTGTCAATCGCCGATTGGAGCACATTTCAGTCTATTTTCCAAGCCTATCCAAAACCCCCAAAGATTCTCCGGTTCAAAGGTGTGATCCGCCAAGTTTGGTACAAGACTTTGAGATGCTCAAACTTGAATCTCGGCGTAGTTGTGTAACGAGCCGATATCATCGCTTGGCGCTGTTTGATCTGCTGATAGATGGCCGTTGCCATTTTCCATTTTCCATTTTCCATTTTCCATAATTTTTAAACCGTTGGATTTAACATCTTTCGGAAGGGGGTAGCACTGCTTGGGGGACAAATCACTTTTGCGTGCGATACAAATGTGCTTTTCAAGCGCTCGGAGCCACATGCATGCATGCATGCGCTGCGCCTGCTTGTCTCACTACTGTAAGTAACTCATCGCCGATTTCCAATTCAATTTTGTTTTCAAAAAACAAAAAAAATAAGAAAAAATTCCAATTCCAATTCAAATTCCAATTCAATTCGGTCACCACTGGGCCAGGGTGGCATTAAAACATGCACGCGCCTGCACATTTGATTTGATTTGATTTGACTTGACCTTGATTTGAAATCCAAATGAAATTGAAATGGCTGAGTTAGGCGACTGACTGAGCTGAGATGAGATGCTGCGCACCCTGTTGAGACATACGCGAGACATTCGCTCTCTTTCTTTCTTTCTTTCTTTCATGCCTCTTGCTATCTCGCTCTGTGTATCAAACCTTTTTGACAATTGCAAATACGAGACCCAGATCATCGGGAACCACCACAACTACGATCACAATCACCACCACCAGGCTTTCTACCTTGATGCCAGCTTGATCTAGCCACTTTTAGCCGTGCCCAACTCCAATCTCCGCGTTCTGGGTTCTGCAATGATCGTCGCTGCACCTTGAACCGCCCCCGCATCTACACTTGCAGCAACACGTCTTGTCGAAATCCTCCTCTAGCCTCACTCATCATCTTGATTCTGGTCAACCTGTCATCATTGCTGCTGCTGCCGATAACACCCAAGTTGCTGGCGGCCACATGTCCACCAATTTGGCGGCGCCACCACGAAACGCATCTCTTGAATCCGCACAAGCTGCACAAGCTGCACAAGCTCAGCTCGGAACGCCTTGGAGTGATGTCGTCTACTACTTTGACACATATTGTCGACGCGTCCAAGCATCCCCGGATCGCCAAGTCAAGGACCGTGTCCGCGATATTGAATTTGCCTCCTTGATCGGCTGCCTCGATGCTCTGATGCGTGATGCTGCCTTTTACACCATCTTTCCCAACTTTTCCTCTCTTGACCAACCTTTTATCTCGGATGCAAGCATCAAACAGCTCAGGCCCAAGCTCGACCAACTTGCTTCCACTTGGTCTCCTCTCGCCAACCAAATCCAACTCTCTGCCTGCCTCCAAAGCCTCTCTCTTCCCCCCAATCCAAATCCATCTGCACGCCCCTCCTCCAGTCTCGAAGACGTCAACGTCTGCCTCCACTTTTCCAAACAGTTCAATTGTCCTCGAAGAGGCAACGTCCTGCTTCAGTTTCTCAAGTTTGTCCTTGGCATACAGGCTCACTTTGACGGTGGTTCCAATCGCAACCTCTACTTCAAAGCCACTCCCATCGTTCAATCCAGCGGTACCGGCAAAACTCGCATGGTCCTCGAGGTCGCAAAGTATGCCCCCCTCTTGTACATCTGTCTTCGATCCCAAGGCAGCACTTCACGCCATGGTTTCCCCAAAAGCGACTCAAACATTGTCAACTTCTTTTCCACCGCCCTCAAGCCTAAACAAGATTTGCCATCCTCGCAACCACAACAACACCAAAACCCCGCCGCCCTGCCAAAGTACACGTGCAACCTTCAGGTAGCTGCCTTTCTCGGTGCATGGTTTCAACAACTTGTGCTCCAACTTGCTGACAAACCTTCTCCCAAGGCAAAACACGATCATCTTCTCCGTTTCATCCGCTATGGAGCTTGTAGCTCCTCGAACGACGCCAACATCATGTCAGACACCTCCCAGACCATGCAAGTCCGCCAGGACTTTTTCGAAAAGGTCTGCACGGCAGCTCAGCACCTCCTCGATCATGCCATACCTCTCGATGCATCCAAGCATCACAAATCCACCTTTGAACACTGTCTCAAGACACCCATCAGCACGCTCGCCATGCAGCTTCACCACGTCCGAGATCATCTCTGGGATCATCATGTTTCCCACAACGACAAGCACTTCCTCCTGAGCAGCGGCGCCAAGCTCTCAAAACCTCCCATCCTTGTTGCTGTCGACAAGTGTGTCCATTTGATTCAAACTTTTACTGGCAAAGTTGACATCGATCACCAGCAGCTCAACAGTCTTTGTCGCGCCTGGAACTATATCAATCGTCAAGAGTGCAACGCTCTTCCAGGTACGCCAGGTTTTTGGCTGGTTCTGCTCAGCACCAACAGTGCCGCATCCATCCTCATTGAAAAGAGCCAAACCAGGGGTTTGGATCGAGCCAAAGGCATGCAGACCGCTCCTACCTTTGTTGCGTTGCCCTTGGATGTGATCCGCCAGGAGGCTTTGCCGCTGTAATGCGCTGGCGACGTAGGCGAGCGCGAGCATCTCCAAAAGTACGGCCATCCTCTATGGACATTGCTCCGGCCGACCAGCTTTTGGGAGGATGCCAAAATGAAATTGCTCGGTTCCGCCGACCCGTACGATGTCAAGTGCCAAAAGATAGACCAGCTAAGCGGCCAAGACAGCATTGAAGCGTTTCAGCAACTCAACTACAACATCTTGTCTTCGCGACTTGCCCTCTCCTTTCTTCCCGTCAAGGGCCAGACCCATCCCGATGGAGTCAAACATGACGCGCTTGCCACAGGCTCTGTTGATAAGCACATGCGCATCCTTGGACAAGTTGTTGACGGTTACTGTTTAGACATCTGGTCTCCTTCCGAACCCGTGCTTGCCATTGCTGCAGCACTAGTCATGTTGCCTTTTGCCGAGGTCTGCTCGAACCAGGACTTTGAGGCTACCATCAAGAAATGGTACCGCGGCATCATTGAGGGTTTCCAGAAAGGATGCTCAATGCCAAGGATGTACTCAAGGCAACCATTGGCAAGTTTGTAGCCCGCCTCATCCTCATGGCGGCCTGGGATGCTGCAAAACTGCCTCTCTTGTCATCTGTTGGCCCTCCAGCTCAAAGCTCAACCGCCGCTGCTGCTGCAGATTCGTCGACACAGACCGCGCCAATCTCGGCCCCACTGCCTTCCATCGTTGACGCATGCACTCGAGAGTTTTGCAGTCCACTGCGACTGCGAGATCTGCTTGGCAATGTGTCTGGCCTCAACCCCGCGTATTGGAAACTGGTGGACGAAAGGATGGATTGGGTACAGAAACGTCTTGCTGCGCTTGACATGGCCAGCAACAACAACAACGTCGATGTCTGGACCAACTTTACTCACTTTGACTTGGTCAACTCCAACATTCAAGACATTTCGAGCGATTTCCTCTGGTATTGCTGGAAGCGCGGCGTGGCCATTCAGACGGTCCACAAACAAGGCGGTATTGACGGCATCATCCCTGTCTTTGTCGGCGATTTGAAGCGCGACTTTGGCACCGGGATGCCAGCGCACCTCCCATCCGAGGCTGTAGCCGCCTGCCACATGACCTTTGTGGCCTGGCAAGCCAGGAATCGACAGGAAACAACCTCAACCACCCGGCTCTTTGAAAACCTGCGCGGTCCTAACCTTGTTGTGTGGAAAAAGGGCGAAGAAGCCCTCACCAAAAAGGCGTTGCTCACAATTTGGATGGAACTCGGCACGGAATCGAGCATTTACCGAAGCACTAGCACCAACAAAAGGGTCCAAGTCTTGCCGTGGCCCAAGGACTCGGTCTCTGAAGCTCTTGCAGGGCCTCAAGGTCCGGTTGCCAAAAAGCGAAAGCGCACCCCGTCGACGGCAGAGTCAGCTGCAAGGGAAGCAGAAGAAGAAGGAGGAGGAGGAGGAGGATCATCATCACCGAGCACATCTCGAAAGGCAGCATCCAAGACAAGGACATTGCCCCGAAGGAAAGCATCTGGCAAGGAAACTGTCAAAGAGGGACAGATGCCAGACAGTGCGGTCGCTCCTCCTAGTGCTGTGCATGTGCCGTCTGCATGCCAGAAAGGATTTGTCTTGGTCAAACTCAGGGGTGTAGGTTGCGCGGACATCTATCCGTGCCTTGATACTTTTGACATTTGCACCGTCGTTGTCAAGATCGTGGCGCGACACGTTTCTCCAAAGCAAGGAGTCAGCCGTTCATCGTACGAAGAGGACAATCAGTTAAAGATGCCCCTCGATCTAGGCAAGTGTATTCATGACCCGGGTTATATCGATGAGCGCTCTCCATCCGGTGATTGTGTGGAAGAGGCGGAGCAAGCCATGGAGGTGGACAAGGTCGAGTAGTAGCTTTTTTTTCCCTGTTTCAATTTGTATCATGCTGATTGTGTGATTGTGTTGATGAATGGGTGTCTGTAAAGACGGACTCGGCTGTGCTTGCAATGTGAATCACACGGGTTGATTTTGTTCAACAAGACAATGATGAGCTCAATGACGTATGAGTCAAACACCCACACGAATTACGAATCACGGACTAGAAGCCAAACTTACCATTCCAGTTTGCGCATTACGCATTACGCATTGTGGGTTGTGCTTGTGTGTGTGTGATGCAAGGATAAGGGATGGGGCTGTGAGGAAGAAAGGGTATGGGAGAAGGAGGTAGGCGAAGCGGCGATGGCTTGATGACAGGGTTTGGGATGTGTGGTGTGATGGGAGTTGAAGCCATGGATCTGTGTTAACACTTTGGCGGTGTGTGAAATGTCTTGGCGGGGGGACCATACTTGGGCTAATTCTGGCCAAGTTGCAAGGATGAATATATAAGTGAAGCAAAGGTCAATGGTTTTCTCAACCCCATCGCCATCGTCGTCATTACGAGCCAGTCTGGTCGAGATGAAGCTCTTACAAAAAGGCTTGAGCTTTGCAATCCATCCACCATTCTCTTGCAAAGCTTCAAGCTTCGAAAAAGTGTCAATGTATCTTCCACCATTTCTTGAGCTGATTCGAAAGGTAGTTAAAAGAGCACGGCTTTGCATAGAATCAGGTTTTTTGGCCCGCTACAAAACAAGACAATGCCACAGAGGGACGCAAGGTCAAGCATCCGACCCTCGTTGTTGGGACGTCACTTGCAAAGCTTTACCGACGTTTAAAAAAACGGAAAAGTATCGCCACTTGCGGTTGCAAGTGTCCCCAAATGCGAGGGAAAAAAAACAAAAAGCACACTCCAATGCCACCCCAGAGACCACGCTATCGGATCATAAACAATATCATAGCCTCGGTTGAAAGGTTGCATGTAACGAGCCATCGTGCTTAGCATATCCACCCCCAAGTCAAAAGGAGACATGCAAGCATTCGGCAACAACAAAGACTGCACATCTCCAACCGCTCCTAGATCAGACTCAGACCGGCTATGTGCATACATCTCGATCGTTGGCCTTGCTGAGTAGCGCCCATCTTGCCACCTCGACATGGTCACACGCATCTTGAACCAGCAATCCTACCCCATCACTTGACTCTACAAAAGGGCACATTGACTCAGCATCACACATTGATCACATCGTCTTGTTGGTGTCAAGATGAGGATATAAAAGTAGATGCAATTTCAATTCAATTAGGGCGCTTGACAAATCGGTCTCCTGGATCTCTCGCTTGCCTGTTGGCCTGTTGCATCTGGCGGTAGTTGTTTTTCGACTTTGAGAGTGAATGACGCTGCTTTTTGCGATGTGGCCTACCCTCACCTTGCTCCGGTACGCCCTCGTCTTGGTCCTTGCCCTGATCCTGACTCTCGTCGTCACCCTGATCCCAACTCTCGTCCTCATCGATTCGAGACGCAGTAGGAGAAATCCACGTATTTTCCCCCAAAAACACAGGCTTGTCAAAGTCATCCAATGCAAGCGTGTAGTCATCCCAGCCAATTTGAGAGAGAGGACGTTAAAATCCAAGGGGAGGTCAAGATTGTGTAATGCTGCTACATTGTCGGCTTGGTCCTGCACTGAACCCGATTTGCTTTCTTCCACATCCACCATGCCCATACCGAGCAATATTGACTGATCCCAGTCGTCATCGCATGCAGGGTGTTGCTGCAATGCCGTCCGAGCTGTACCACCATCATGCTTGTCATCAGTGTGGCAGCGAGACCTTCCGTAGTGGCGGATGGCAGGCACCTTTGCAGCTTGATGATCGGCGCTAGCTGCATGGTGAAAAGGAGAACACGGATGTGCAAGGAAGTCAAGGTCAGTCGATTTTGCCAGTCAGAACTCCGGAAGTCTTGGAAGCTTGGAAGCTCGTTGCTTTTGGCCGCTCACCTTGCTCTCGTGGCCGCTTGGGAGCTGGACCCACCAGAGTGCTGCTGCTGCTGCGAGGTTGAAGATGGCAGATGAGCGGGATGGGATGGGATTGGCAACGAGGACGCAGCAGCGCCTGAAGAGTCACGACTGTTTGGATGGCACAAGGGCTCGTCGCGATCTGGCTGCTCAAGTTCGATCGACGCCGTAGGATGGTAATGATTCACAAAGTGGTGCATGATAGCGAAGCAACCGCCTTGATCAACATTTGTCGAGGTTGCATCACCGACAGCGTGTCCGGCAGCAAGACGGCGTTGGCACCACTGTCTGGCATGACGCGGCAGATGGAGCAGCCACAGATGAATGCGAGCTGCCTCGGTTGTGACTGGCGTGGTGAGATCAGACGGCGATTCCATCTGGGCCAGCAACCACGACCAAAAGTAGTCGCATAGCTTGTGTCGCTCCTGAGGCTGCAAGAGATTGAGTTTGTCGAGAACTGTATCGAGGGAAGGGAGTTGCTGAGAGTCATTGTAGGGACGCTTCGATGCCATGGCAGGAGAACGAGCAAAGAAGCGACCAAAGATTGATATAGATGAACGCGGACCCGGTGGCCCAAGCAGGCAAGTAGGCTGCCAGACGGGTCAAAGTGTGGTTGCCAGTGACCAATATGGAAGAGCGGAATCGTTCAAGTCAGCCGACCTTGGTAAGATTGATACCGGTGCGATAAATAGATGGTGGTGGTGGTGATCGCGGTGGATTGATGGGAATGGGCGTAAAAACCAACCAAACCTGAGTTGTGCTGAGTTGTGACTACTCTGAGATGTGACTACTGAGTTGCGATCAATCAACGTCGATAGCGCGTGTTGGTGTGACTTTGAAATTTTAAAATTATCTTTACCTGACAAGGGAATGCTCGCCCCCAGATCGGTTTCTCATCTCGAAAAATGGCCTTTGTGCACATCTTTTGGAGACAATCTTGGCTTTGCCTGCTACGAGACCTTTGTAGCTTGACACTGATCCAGGTTGCAAGCTCATTATACCGGTTCATTGACTTGATAAAGCAGCTCAAGACCCGACTTGACTCGACTCGACTCGGCCTGTGGAGCTGCTGACTTGAAGCACGTGCCTTGGACAGCCTCAAGAAAAAATGCCCCATTTTCCGACTGGGCTTTTCGACACCACACACACATCTTTTCCGGAAGCAAGTAGCATGCAAATGTTGAGGACCTCTTGTACTTTCTTCTCGTTCTGATCGTTGAAGGTGTTTACCGGCAAATGAGTGTGCACCATCCAACGCAATATGGGCAGTTCAAAGGGAAAAAGGGTTTTCCAGTCGAATTTTGGAATTTCAGGATTTTCAGCCAAACTTGCGCAGGCAAGCCAAGTGAGAGTGTCCCTTTCAATAAATCCCACCGTGCCAACCTAAGTGGGAAACCAGATATTAAATGCCACACCACACACTTTTGCACTGCCGAGGCGTTTGCCCACCTCTGCACTACAACCCCACAACGGTGTTTCACCGGTTAATCGAACAAGAGAGCTAAACAAAGTTCAAGTTCAAGGTAAACGGTACCTGGCCAGGTCAAGCTTGCATCCAAAAGATGTGCACAAGGTGCTGCGAGTCGAGGTGCCAATTTGCTGCGACCAGCCAATTGGCGAAAAATCGGGCCTTGGTGTGATTGTAAAAGTGACTTGTCTAAAAAATTTCTTGCCAAATTTCACGCCACGACTGTAACAGCACAGCACAGTCCCTTGATTTGTGACAACGACAACGAAGACCACCACCACTACCACCATCATCATCATCGTTGCTTTTCGGCGATCCCAATACACAACCTCAACCAAGGCAACGTCAACCTAGGTCGTCTCAAACGTAACACCATGGACCCGCTCAGCAGTCAACAGGCTACCACATGCTCATCCGTCGCGGCCACTGCCACTCCTCGGTCTTCTTCAATCGACAACAATGCAACGATTCGATGAGACACTCTCTTCTTGGCATCCACCACGTCTGCAAAGATGGTCCAAATCATACCACAACGAAAGCTTGCAAAGGCTTGGCCGGTTCCATCTCACCAAAGCCAATGGCTTGATTGTGACTGCAAATCCGACGGATGAACATCCCATCCATGGCGAAGCATCTACCTATCTGCGCTTGCCAAGAACAAGCTTCTCCATCGACAGGCTCTTTCCTGCGCCAGCCATTGTTCGACGTACATCACCACAAATCGTGTCGCCTTTGAGGTCCACAGCATCGGCTTTACCAATGTCTTGTCTCGCATCATCTACAAGAAAGCGCCTCAAACAGCCCAACGCCCCCCATTGATCTCTTGTACTATGTCGTCTCCGGACTCTCTGACACCTACAAGGCCGATCGAGACCAAGCCAGCTTGAAAGGGCAGGCTGAAGCTCTCTGCGCTGCCATCTTCTACTCTCTTCTCCGTGTGCTCTCGGCTGCTATTCTCCAAAGCTCTACCAACGGTCCAGAATCTAGGTCTTGTCTCAGATGCCGACGCAACCAAGCAAAGATGGCACGAGGGCGACACCTCAATGTCGTTGCCTGCATCTCTCCTGTCGTCTTCCCCCTCTCTTCCTGCCTTGCATCTTTCGGTACCTTACTTCTCCTCCAATGCAGACTACAAGTGGGATGGCACCAAACACTACCGTGGCCGAAGCACCAAGATCCTTTCTCGCCAGTGGTGCAGCACTGCCTTTCTCCTCGGTCTCAAGACTGGTACCGCCATGGACCCAAACTGTCCAAACTTCCACCTTCATCACGGCCAGCTTGACGAGGGCAACAGTTCCGAGCATCATCACACGCTTTCGATCAAGCAGCTGAGAACCAATATCGAAGCCGAGTTTTGCTACGGCAAGATTGTGCACATAATGGAGCCGATCCTCGGCTGTGGCAGCTCACAATTGCAACTCTTCCATGTCATCCACCCTACGCTCGGCTGTGCCTTTGCTGCCAAAGGCTCGCACCTGCCCAACATGGCCTCACTTGAGGATGAGCACATGGTGTTTTGGAATCGTGCTACCCATCCGGCATCTCACTCAGCGACTTGCAATGGTTTCCCGCTTCTCAGAGTTGCATCCGGTCGATCTACGATCCATCGTAATGATCGACTTTGAGGACGCCCGACTGGTTCAAAGCCAAGCCAAGTAGAGAGGATCGTCGTCCCCTTCAAAGGAGTTGCTCCAGCTCGACGATTCCGCCATGAGCAGCCGTTGATTTTGTCTTGATTTCAACAAACAAGCCTGGTCATATTTCACCTGAACGTCCAAAGCGCAAAGGTAACAAAGCCAGTTGCAAGCGTGGAGGCCGTGGCAAAGGTGTAGGAAAGGGAGGAGACAATGCCAACACCGCCGGCGTCGTTGGACGAGCTCTCACCGCTGTGTCGATGCAAGTGTCAGCAAGTACTACCCACAACGGCTGCATATGGGGATAGAGGTGCCGACGTGCACATCTGCAAGGACGAGTCCTCTCATGTCAAACGTGTCCAAGACCACCGGTACTATCAATCGAGCTCAAGGCCCTCCCGATCGCATACGCGTCCAGCCTCAGCTTGGCGATGTAAAGAGTTTTGGTATCATCGTCTGGGCTCAAGACCGGTCAAAGCTCGGTGCCCGTGCTACCAAGTGCATCTGGGTTGGCATTGATGCCGTAGCAGATGCTGCTCACCGTCACATCAACATCAACAACCACACCAAGGTGTACAAAACAAGGAATGTCAAATTTGAGCGCGAGAGACTCTCCGACGCCATCATCGATGAATACAACTTCAGACTCAAGGAACAGCCGCAAGTTGCTAAAGCACAGCTTGACCCAGAGATTGAGCTTGAGCTTGCAGACCCTGATCCCTT
Organism: Ustilago trichophora; assembly: GCA_900323505.1. Classification (NCBI taxonomy): domain Eukaryota; kingdom Fungi; phylum Basidiomycota; class Ustilaginomycetes; order Ustilaginales; family Ustilaginaceae; genus Ustilago; species Ustilago trichophora. The sequence continues at coordinate 46,018 of OOIN01000046.1, forward strand.
TGACGATGTTGTCAATGATGATTCATGCCTCACGTCAGTGCCGTCGCCTGTATTGTCACCTGTGGAAGAAGACGATGCCACTCGCCGCAGCCATCTTAGCCTCATCAGATGCAAGCATCGACGAGCATGAGCTCGAGTTCAACCCTGATCCCATCAACGAGCCATTCTTCCACAGCCTGGCCCTCAGCATCATACAACAACTGCTTGACGCCGATGGGTCTGCATACGGCTTTGTTGCTCTCGCTGGAGCTGATCCTCAGGCGACCAGTGACGATCCAACAACACTCACACAGGCAAAGGCGTCTCCCAATTGGCCCAAGTGGGAGGCGGCAATCAACGCTGAGCTTGACTCGCTCATCGACACAGGCACTTGGACCATTGTCGACTTGCCACAAGGTCGCAAACCCATATCAGCATGATGGATATTCAAGACAAAGCGGGATGCAAACAACAACATCTGCAGCTTCAAGGCCCGACTAATCGCTCGAGGTTACTCTCATATACATGGAATCGACTGTCACGATACCTACTCATCCCATGTCAGCATGATTTGTCTGCGAATGGCCATTTGCTACGGCATCAAGCATGGCCACAGGATTTGTCGGCTTGATTTTGCTGCCGACTATCTCAACGGTGAGTTCACGGACGTCGACATTTGCATGGTACTACCTCCAGGTTTTGAGGACCGCTTCAAGCAGTCACCACACTCGGTGTGCAACCTCAAGAAAGCGCTCTACGGACTCGAACAGTCAGGCCACGAATAGTACTTGAAGCTCAAGCAGTGTAGTTGCTCTTAGCGATGCCTGTCATGATGTCGATTGGCTCATTGACGGCATCAGAGGTCTTGACTTCATCAGCGATGGCAATCAGAGTATCATACTGCATACAGATGACCAAGCCACACAGAGAGCTACTTCATCTGATGAACCTCAGCGCGACAAAGCCCTCGCACTTCCCGCAGCATATGTCAAGGATATTGTCAAGAAAGATTGTCGTCATCAGGTGGTTTCCAGGTGAGCTACAGGTCACAGACGGCCTTACCAAGCTACTCAACAGTAGAGGTAGCGTTAAGTTGCGCGAGGACTTAGGTGTCATCACTCGCGGCCGATACGAGGAGTGTTGGAGGCTGCTTGGACCTTGTAGTGGCATCATGTGCTGATATTGGCATTGGCGATGCTGGAAATTGCCACTACAGGGGATTTGAGGAGCTTGGGCCTCCTATACCCACGTGTTGCCGATCTTTCCTCTCTCTATCAGTTAGTTAGCACATACACATATGTATGTAGTTCCTTCACCACCATCATCAATACACAGTCCCAACCGTTGTCAAACGCTTAAACCAACCTGTCTTACCACGGTTCCGCAAGACGACTGCATCCCTTCAACACTGTGCACTAGCGCATGCAGCAAGAAAGATGTTGCCATATCTCATACAAGGGTCTTCCTGGTGCGACACATGTATGTGCAGGTGGCTCTCGGGTAGTGCTATCTGGCGCAAAAGACAGGGAGAAGATCAACCGTGAATTCAGCATGAAGACATTAGAAGGCCGCTTTACGGGGCATTACCGGTTGAAGGTGATACAAGGGTCTTGACGCTTTAAGAGATGTATGTACAGGCAGCTCTCAAGTTGTGCTATCCGGCGCAAAGGAAAGAGAGAAGATCAACCGTGAATTCAGCATGAAGACATTAGAGGGCCGCATCCGCATTACAGGTCAAACCAAGTCACGCTGCCACCGCATGCAACATACCTCATACAAGGGTCTTCCTGCTGCGACACATGTATGTGCAGGTAGCTCTAAGGTCGTGCTATCCAGCGCAAAGGACAGGGAGAAGATCGACGGTGAGATTGAGTATGAAGACATTAGCATGTCATGCACCACCAAATGCAGCAAAAACTCACCATACAAGGGTCTTGACGCTGCAAGAGATGTGTGTACAGGCAGCTCTCAAGTCGTGCTATCCGGCGCAAAAGACAGAGAGAAGATCAACCGTGCATTCAGCATGATCACGCCATGCACCACCGGATGCAGCAGATACTCACCAGACCTCATACAAGGGTCTTCACGCTGCGACATGTGTATGTACAGGTATCCCTTGGGCAGTGCTATCGGGCGCAAAGTACAGAAAGAAGATTGACGGTGAAATTGAAAGCATGAAGATGTTAGAGGGCACGGCGTGCACCACCACATGCAGCCAAAAAAACTCATCATACAAGGGTCTTGACGCTGCAAGAGATGTGTGTACAGGTAGCTCTCAGGTAGCGCTATCCGGCCAAAAGGACAGAGAGAAGATCGACGGTGCATGCAGCATCAAGACACTGGCAGGCCGTGCACCACCTCATAACGTAAATACTGTAGTACCGACGTGCTGAGTCATTTCCGAGTCCCACTGAATCTGATGTCAGTACCCCCATATGATCACGTCTGTGTTTGTCCGAACCTTGCATGAGACCCACCATCCGACTTTCTGGAACCCCTCATCATCATCGCATACACCATCGATACCACTCAATTCCACAATATAATCTTATTCTACTGCTTTACTGGTCACCAGCATGCCGCAACACCCTTTCTCGAAGCGCTCTGTGGCCTTCTGAGCGGCATCAGCGGCTGATCGTGACACACGTGAGGTTCGGCTGCAGCGAGCATCTTTGGAGCTCGATAATGGACAGCATGACAGCATCTGACAAGCTGCAGCAGCAAACAATGTTCCAGAAGCGAGCTTGCGCCACCGGAGGCAAGGCCGTCAGCCAAAAGTCCGGGCTCAGAACAACCAGCAACGCCTGACTCCAACCAAAGAGTCAGGTTTGCTTGAGTTCATCCGGCGTCGTGCCTGCAGCGGCTTTGCCCTGACACCAGCGCTTCTCTGTGAGCATGCAAACAATGTCATCCATTCCAATCCTGCTTGTTGTCAAGCCCCGGACGTCACACACACGTGGCTGCAGGCGTTCCTGCTTTGGCACCCGACAATTTGGTCCCATTGGTCTCGGTGCCTGGACAATGCCCGGCTTTCCGGAGCTACTGAGATTGTAATACAGGAATGGTTCAATCGTCTGGCTGAGATCATGCATGAGTACCATGTGGCATCCACGAACGTTTACAACATGGATGAAACAGGTTTCATGCTTGGTCAGGCTGGAAGCAAGCAAATCATTGTGCCTTCCGGTGAGCTGGCAGCTCGGTACAAGGCACAGCCAGGAACACGTGAGTCTGCAACTATAATTGAGTGCATCGGAAGCGGCGGTCAGGTACTATCGCCGCTCATTATCACCAAAGGCCGGGTCCACACAGTTGGAGAGCAGCGGCCTATGGAAGGTGTACCGGCTTCCTGGAGGTTTGCCAAGACCGACAATGGCTGGACATCACATGCACTTGGTCTGGAATGGCTCGAAACCATCTTTGAGCCAGAGACAAGGCCGTCGACACCATCAACTTGGCGCTTGCTCATCATCGACGGCCACAAGTCTCACACAAGTGAGCCATTCCTCGACCTTTGCTGGAACAGGAACATCATTCCGTTCCTGCTTCCAGCTCATGCAACCCACGTAATGCAACCTCTCGATGTTTCAATCTTTGGCCCACTCTCGGCTTCCGTCAAGCATCTGATCTCGGACGCCGCAACCCACGTGAGCGACGTTGACAAGCCGATGTTTGTAACAATGTACGCCCAGGCACGAGAGAAGGTTCTGACGCAGGCACGAGCCCGGAAGGCCTTCTCCGACAGCGGAATCACACTTAATCCGAGTGCAAATAAGGTACTTGACCAACTACCTGGGTCAGGAACGCAGCAACACCGACAGCCACTGCAGGAACGTGCTGTACCAAATTCACAGACTGTATTCAAAACCACGGTTGCCGTACTAGCTCAGGAACAGGACCCATGTGAAGCCCGAAAGCTCGGTAACTCAATTTCACAAGCACACGCACAGACGGAAGCAGCACTTGCAGCTTCTCGGGTTGAAGTTGACCTCTTGCGATCGGAGCTGGAGCGAAGGAACAAAACCTCAACAAGGAGGGGCAAGAAGAGGAAGGATGGTGATCAGAGGGTATTAACACGGACAAAGATGATCACAAGGGCGGAAGCAGAGCAGCATTTGGTGGGAAAGGGAGCATACAAGGGTAAGAACACTGGAGGGAAGCAGCGAGAGGAGGAGGTGGTGGAGGAGGCCGAGGCCGAGGCAGTCTCTGGTGGCAATGAAGCAGTTCCTGATGGCAACAAAGGGCTCTCAACATCACCAAGCATCTCTGCTACACCTGCAGAGCCAAATCTCACAAACAACATTGATCCTGAACTGTGTCTTGATGCCATCAACGACGATGACCTTGGTGGCTTTGGTTTCTTTGATATCATGCCAGTAGCAAGCTCATCACGCGTCCGACTTTGATTCTGTTTAGCTCAACATGTATCATAGCATCTCAGGAACACACCATTGAAGTTTGACTTGGATTGATTCACAGACTGCTGAGATCGCGATCACGCCAAGTACTACCATCAGACTGAAAATTAAGCTCGGCAAACGCGTCAGTACTACTGTAATTACGTTACAGCAAATACTCAACACACATCATACAAGGGTCTTCACGCTGCGACATGTGTATGTACAGGTAGCCCTTGGGTATTGCTATCCGGCGCAAAGGACAGAGAGAAGGTCAACGGTGCATTCAGCATCAAGACATTAGAGGGCCGCGTTACGGGTCGGAAGGTGAAGTGTTGATGATTGGCAATATCGATAATTGCGAATTGTATGTTGGACCGGCATACTTGTGTGGAATGCAACTCTATTCATGTCCAAGGGCGCACACTCAAAGAAATAAAAAACACACACACAGGGGCTCAAGACGATGAATGTGCGACCGACTTGATGGTACAATTGCTACACGTGTGCAGATCATGACACAAGAGAAAGACAGACGGGATAGCAAGATGCAAAGGGATAGGAGGAAGAATGTCAGCGTCAGATTTGTGCACTGCAATAACTGCTTCCATGTGAATGGGAGACCGAGGTTTGTTGCGTCTTTGTTGTCGTAAGCATCCAGATGAGATGAAGAAAGGCGGTCTTTCATTCACTCGGCAAGGGTTTGTGGACAGGAAGCATTGATTGATTCATGAGACAAAGTTGTAAGAGGCAAAACGTTGATTCACTAGACAGCCTTGTTCAAAGGGAGAGAAGATCAAAGGAAACTACGGCGAGGTCATCAAGCTGGAATTATCTGCTGCTGAGGGAGAGAGGACTACAGCTGCCATTCTCAGTGTTTGACTTGGCTTAGCTTTTTTTTCGAGCCAGTCGAGCAGCCTAAAAGCCGATCATCACAATCAACTCGAGTTGACAACGCCAAAGCATGTTGAGCACCTCAGACTCGAAATGATACGTGATCCCAGCCTTGGAAAAAGGCTTGTATTTTGACCCACTTGTGCAACCTATATCGATACCTTGCAGAGCAAGCGGTGGTGGAGAGACCTTGTCTAACGATTTTGCGGGAGCGTGGGCTCGACATGCCAAGACCGTGATACGAGAAAAGGGGAGACGTGTTGCACGCATTGGCTTCTCTTGACATGGTCCTGAATCGGCCAAAAGGGGTGCATGACGACACCCAATGAGATTGGCACTTGGAGCTTATCATCCGGCTCAGCTGTTTGACCAGGGGCAACGTCAAGGATTGGGCATCCGTTCTGAGTCACCGTCTACTCGAATCTCGCGTGAAAAGCACGCCTCCAGAGCTGCTCGTACGACCTGGTGTGTTCTCGCTAGAGTTGGGCGATGTTGGGCAGGTGCGAGCCTTTAGCCGCAAAGGCATAGCGCAGCGTAGGATGGATGAATTGGAAGAGTTGCGATCGCGAACTGCCACAACCGAGGATCGGCTCCATTGTGTGCACAATCTTGCCGTAGCAAAACTCGGCTTTGATATCGGTCCTCAGCTGCTCGATCGAAAGCGTGTGATGATGCTCGGAGTTATTGCCCTCGTCAAGCTGGCCGTGATGGAGGTGGAAGTTTGGACAGTTTGGGTCCATGGCAGTACCAGTCTTGAGACCGAGGAGACAGGCAGTGCTGCACCACTGGCGAGTAATGAGCTTGATGCTGCGGCCGCGGTAGCGTTCTGTGCCGTCCCATTCGTGATTAGCTTGCCAAGAAAAGTAAGGCGTCACAAGAGGAGAGCGAGTTGACAGACCTGCCGACTTGGAAGGTACCAATTTGGAAGACGCCGACTTGGAAGGAGGCGAGATGGTAGGATAGCAAGGAAGATGCCTGGCAGATGGTACCAAGCAGAGTCTCGGAATTGGCCTCTTTGCCGCTGTGATCGCCTTTGCCTTTTCCTTTGCGTCGGCCACATCCGCCTCTTCCACCACGTCCACGTTCATGTCCACCTTGACCACTTCCACCGCGTCCACCAGTCCAGCGGCTCCACCTTGTGTGTTACTGTTGCTGTTAGAGCCTCCTTGGCTTCCACCCTGATCATCATGACCGTCCGGATCCTCGTCAAAGTCGGCAGCAGCGTTTGGCTTGACCTTGCGATCCTTTGGCTTGGTGGCGGTGTGCTTATCTGAGCAGAAACCTAGACGCTCAACTGTTGGTAGAGCCTTGGCAAGGCTGTCGCTCCACTGGATGCGCTCGTCTTTGGTGATTGTGAAAGCCACCGAGAGTCCGTTGAGGAGAGAGTAGAGCGTTGCTAAGCAGAGTTGATCGGGATGCCACTTCAAGCTAGACTCGTCTTCATCGGCCGGGTACTTGTCCGAGAGGCTCGTGACAACATAGTGTTGTTGATCAAGCTCTGAATACGATCCAGAAGCTTGGAAGCGACGGTGCACTTGTTGCTGGCGACAAGCTTCCAAGGGATGCCGGGGAAGAGGCTGTCGAGAGTCTTGTAGGACTGTAGTAGAGGCAAGATGCAGGATTCGGAGGAGGGCTGACTCTCAAGTTGAGCTTGGCGCTCCGCTATCTTTTGGGCGATGGCAGTGAGTACGGGAGGCAGCATTCGACCAAACAGGCTCATTTGTGAAAACGACTCGATCGTCTTCTCGTCGTTGCAATGATGATCATCGGCCTCTTGTTGAGCAGAGGTGAGAGTGGTGCGGAGAAGAGGGGATGCAGTTGTCGTTGCCCATCGAGGAGGAGCGACGGGTTCGAGGTGGGAGTTGTCGAGCAATGAAACACCGAGGCCGATGGATTGTCTAGGAGGAGTAATCATGTCATTTGTTGTTGATGATGGTGGTGGTGGTGGTTGGTCTACAAGACGAGTGATGAGGTCAAAGACAAGTTGAAAACTGAGCCAAAGTGGGTTTTCAGTAAAGATGCATCCCACCCACCATAAAGTCACACTTGACGATATCACGCATCACTTGACGCCAATTTCAAGGTTGGCTCGGACGAGTGAGGAGATTTCAGCGTCTAGCCAAATCAGCCAGAGCTGAGCCTCATATTTCACAAAGTCACACGCCACCAAACCGTTTTCGGATCAGTTGTCCGGGCTGAGTGGCGCTCGAGGCGGCGGTGAGTAGCAAAGATGTGGGTGATCTCCGAAGATGGTGTTCGAGTAACCAAAGAAAGCGTGCTAAAGTCACAATTTGAGCCGCCTAAAAAATCGCCATTTTCTAATTGTGTCACTGTCAAGCCAGGCTAAGCTTTGGGATTGTGACTGTGTTTACATTGCGATTTGCGTCAACTGATCACAAATGCAATGTCAAAGTGCACCAAACGGATCTGCCCCGATTCGATCCGATCCGATCCGATTCGCTTACCAATCATGACCACTAAAGACCAACGCTTGATCCGCGACTAGACGGCTCAAGCATTTGCATTCGCATTCACATCCGCTCCTTCTCTCGTTTCCATTTCCATGCTCGACCAGCCAACAAGAGGCGTACGAAACGCCAAACAGTGCATCTCGCAAGACCCAAATGCTGCTTGGCCGCCACCACCACCACTTGTCCTGCACACGGATCCAAGCCCAACTTTCTTGGCGCTTTGCAGCTCCTCCGTCATCGTTCACTCTTCAGAACACATCCACATTGGAACCATACTTGGATCTCCAACACAAAACCTCACACCGGTATCCTCCCCTCTACGGATGCAGCACCAATGGATGCATACCACGCTGCATTGGTAGAGGCCACGTCAGGTGGTCCTTCTTGCTCCTCCTCTTGTTTGTCGTTATCATGCCAAGTTTCTTGCCCGCAGTCCGGCACAAGCCAATCTGTCCGCACCGATCCACACCATTCCATAAACGCCTCTGTCGATCCTCTGCGCCCACTTGGCTTGCACCACCATGCCATCCTCTGCGGTCTCAAGCTCTCACGCATCACCGCCATCTCCTCTTGCTTTGCCACAACAAGACAGAGCTTCCACTGCTCCCTCCTCCGTCATCAACTTGGCTCTTCTCCCACAACACATGCACAACTTGCTTGGCAACTTGCTCGCCAACTCGCTCAACTCGTCACACACACACACTAGCTTTCTCTCCCAAAACAGGCAATACAAAGTTTTTCTCACCCTATGTTCAAGACGCTGCACAGGCCTCGCCTCGGCGCAATGCAGAGCCAAGTGTGCCGAATCCGTTTGTGGGATCAAAGATCATCAAAGGTGTCGATTTGCGTGTTGCGTGTTGCGCTCGTCTTTGTCTTGGTTTCTGCTCGTTCTCAATACACCACTTGCATACAAGATCACTCTGATACCTTGATCACAAACACACTACCTCTGCTCTTGCCGACGCCATTCAGCCAGTGGCTCTACACAGTCCGCATGTATACATGTTGTTGTGCTTTGTTTAACCCCTTGACCCTAGGAACGAGGCGATGAGCTTGCAAGTATCGCTCCGTTCAAGCCGTTTGTTGGCAGAGGCAGAGACTTTTCATGGCTTGGGTCTTTGTCGCGTCCTCCTCTTGCTCGTCGTCCAGCACAGCAATGTTTGGTGATGGATGTAACAACACGTTTTCATGCATGCTCACTGACTGCGATATGCCTTGCTCATCCGTGTGGCTGTGGATGCATCACCGGTATCCTCCTGCACGTTCCATTTTTCCATACATATAGGCTAGCTGCTTGTCCAGACGACGCATTATAAAGCTTAAAGGCTGTCAAAGGCTTTTTCATATCCAACTCGGCTTGCCCGAGGCGTGACCAAGCCATTGACCCACACTCTTTGGTGGGTACCATTTTATGTTATCACATTTTGGCTCAGTCGCATCTGTGTTGGTGGGCTAATCTTTTCAACTCATCCACCACCACCACCATCATCCTCGAGAGGTGGTCTCTTTCGCACATCATGGACCCTGGTCGATCTCTCCATTTGCTCGTAAGCCATCATGGCGCCACCACACCATCCTCCTCATCGGTTGCATCCACGAGTACTCCTTCCCTTCTGGTAGACGGCAACAATGCAAGCCAACTCTCCACTCCGTATACCAGGATTGACACGCCTTTCATTCCTTCTACCTCCTTGATGCACACCGCTGACAAGGACAACGGCGACGGCAACATTCACCATCTCGTTGCCCATTTCGACCGTCTCAACATGAATTCTCCTCCTAGACAATCCATCGGCCTCGGTGTTTCATTGCTCGACAACTCCCACCTCGAACACGCCTCTCTTCCTTGTCCAACTGCAACCAAAGATGTTGCTACTTCCGCCCTCACACCTGCCAAATCACAAGCTGTCCTCGCACAAAACGCTCCGCCACTACCAATCAACGTTGGAGAGATCTGGTTGAGGATACAGCAAGCCAAAGCTCGTGCGCAGCAGGCCGAGGAAGACAGGAAGCGACTCGAGGCCGAAAAGGAACAAGAGACCAAGGCTAGAAAAGAGGCAGAGGATCGTGAGTGTCGCGAGATGCAAGCTAGGAAACAGGCAGAGGATCGTGAGCGGCGCAAGATGCAAGCTAGGAAACAGGCAGAGGAAGACAAGAAGCAAGAGATGCAAGCTAGGAAACAGGCAGAGGAGGAGTTGAAAGAATCACGCCGCAACACCCATCTACCAGAGATTGTCGACGTCTATGGCAACATGATCCTTCACCAACTACGCAGAGCTCAGCAGAAAGACTCGCATCGGTAGACTCGAACCCAACCGCACTCTTCCTCACTTTCTCTCCCCCGACCACCTCATGATTCAAGAGATGCCTCTCTTCACCAAATCCATCATCCACATGATGGGCAACGACGACTGCATCCCTCTTCTCCGCACCACTCTCACCTCTGCTCAACAAGAGGCCAACGCTCAGCATTGCACCGACGAGAAGACAAACGAGTCGTTTTTGCGAATCGGCATGGTTGGTCAAATTCTCCCTCCTGTACTCACTGCCATCGCCCAAAAGATGGCGGATCGCCAAGCTCAACTTGAGACTCAAGCCTCGTACGATTCCAGCACCTCGCATCTACTACACTCGTACAAAACTCTCGACAGCCTCTTCCCCGGCATCCCTTGGAAGCTCGTAGCCAGCAACAAGTGCACCGTCGCTTCAAAGCTTCTGGATCATATTGAGAGCTCGATCAACAACACTCACACTCTTCCAGAACAACCTCCCTTGTCGGACAGAGAGGACGATGACGACCAAAGAGATGCCGCCGATGGCGTTGATTCAGGAAGCCCAGGCGCCTCGACTTTGAAGAAAGCATTCGATCCGGCCACCTCGAAGCTCCTCAACGACCTCTTCTTTGTCATCAAGGACCAACAGGACCAATACATCACCGTCAACATGATTGAGGTCAAGGCCTATCACATCAACAACTTGAAAAGGCTCATTCGTTTCGTCTGCAACCTGGACAATGGCTCGATTGCATCTGGCAGCCAATCTTGGCAAACCATCGATGTAGCCCAACTTGCTACGGCCAAGCAACTCGATCGTTCAGCTCTCGCAGGCTTCAGTCAGTGCATGGGTTACATTTCCGCGCATCACGTCCCCTTTCAGGCGCTCACCACGGGTCTCACCAACATCTTTTGTCGCATCGACCACAGACAGCGTCTCGAGCAGCCCGATGCCCCCGTCCATCTTCTCTACTATGTCGTCACGGGCCTCTCGGATAAGTACCTGGCCGATGAAGACGAGTCTAGCTTGAAGTGGCATCCTGATCAACTCTGCTTGGCAACGCTCTACTCTCTCCTCAAGGGACTCTCGGTGGCTTTCACCACCACCAAAGACGAATGCATCCAGTGGAGCCACAGTCTTGCCAAGGCTCTACCAAAGGTAGAGGATCTAGGCTTTTGCTCAGGTAAGGATGTCGCCACCAAGCCCGAGGATCGCAAGGGCAAGGCAAACACTGGAGCCGACTTTGACAGTGATGAGGATCCGGACGGTCATCCTGATCAGGGTGGAAGCCAAGGAGGCTCTAACAGCAACGGTAACACACAAGGTGGAGACGCTGGACGTGGTGGACGCGGTGGAAGTGGTCAAGGTGGACGTGGACGTGGACGTGGTGGACGTGGCGGACGTGGCCAAGGTCGAGCTCGAGGTGGACGTGCAAGGGGCAAAGGCGATCACAGCGGCAAGCAGGCTCAGTCCGAGACTCCGCTTGGCACGACCTGCCAGGCGCCTTCGATGCTACCTGACTGCAATTCGGATCCTGAAGAGTGCGATCTCACACCCTCATCGCCTCCTTCTCTCAACTCTTCCGTCTCCACCGCCTCCTCTTTGTCTGTCAGGACGTCACCTTCTAGCTCGCCTCCGTCCAAATTGGCGCCTTTCAAGTCGGCATTGCTTGCTCCGGCCTCTCCCTTTCCTCTGCCTCTTTCGACTCCCTACTTTTCCCATGCGGCTGACTACGAGTGGTACGGCATCGAATGTTATCGAGGTCAAAGCACCACGCTACTCACCCGCCAATGGTGTAGCACTGCCTGCCTGCTTGGTCTCAAGACGGGATCCGTCATGGATCCAGATTGCCCCAACCTCCGGCTTCACATTTGGCTCTAGGCAAAGGAGCATGACCTTGACCAGTCTCCGCCGCCGAACCACAGTCTTTCGATTGAACAACTCAGGAACGACATCGAAGCCAAGTTTCGCTACGGCGAGATTGTACACGTCATGGAGCCAATCCTTGGTTGCGGAAGCTCACGATCTCAGCTCTTCCGTGTCATCCATCCTACCTTAGGTTATGCATTTGCGGCCAAGGGATCGCACGTGGACGGCATTGACACACTCAAGGATGAGCTCCAAATCTACGAGCATCTTTGGAATTGCGCTACCCATCCGGCGTCTCAGTCAGCGACTTGCAATGGTTTCCCGCTTCTCAGACATGCATCCAGTCGATCTGTACAACACGACATCAAACTTCAGGTTCCCATCTTGTTTGGCATCATCAAGCTAAGGGAAGAGTTTGATGACATCATGTATCCCTTCTGGCCAATCGAGGGTCAAGTTGAGGAAGGGTATGCATGCAATGCCTTTCTCCTGCTTTTGTACCATGGTCTCAGTCTGGCACACCAACGCTCCCGCAACATGGTGCAAGAATATCTCTCTGCCACTGCTCTGCGTCATACCGATAGGCTCCACACCTGGGCTAAAGATGCCCTATGGCAAGCTGGCATCATCCATTTCGACATAGAACCTCGCAACATGCTCTGGTGCGACGAGCTGCGATCCATCATGATGATCAACTTTGAGGACGCTCGACTGGTTCAAAGCCAAGCCAATTAGAGAGGATCGTCGTCTTCCTCTAGGGAGTTGTTCCAGCTCAACGATTCCGCCACAAGCATTTGTTGATGTTGTCTCAATTTCAACAAGGCTGTCGCTAGTGTTTTGTCTCTCAGAATTGTTTTCTCACGAATCAATGTCTCAATGTTTTCACAATGTTTTTGTTTCCGCCTTGGTCCATGGACCATTGACATTAGAGGGTCTTCATAACACACACACTCTCTCTCCCTCTCTCTCCTTCTCTCTCCCGCTCACTCACGCGCATGTTGCAGTGAATTTCTTTTCCTTTTCCTATCTGGCTTTGGATGAGATTCTCTTCCGGCGGTACAAAGCAGCGCTTGCTGAACTGCGAAATGGCTGAGTTCTCCCGTCGGGTGAGTGGAGTGGAGACGCTTCATTTGCGCTTTATTCTTCATTTGGCTCAGCTGCGCAACCAAGCTCTTTGTTCAGCTCAACTTTCTTGCTTGCCTTCTTTCCTTACCACTTCCATCGCTTCAGTATCGTCGTATGTCCTTTCCAGACATTGTCTTTTGACATCGATCAAGTTGCTAGCAGACTCATGAACGAGCTCAATCCAGGTGCAGGCTCTTCTCTGCCTCCTTTGCCCGAGCCCTCACTTGCATCATCACCTTTGGCTTTGAATTGCTCCACTTCTACCATCTCCACCCCTTCATCCAATCTCGTCACCCCCTCCCCCTCTCACGGCCAAGGCTCGGCACGATCATCGACAGCTCTGCCATCCACTGATGTCCTGTCATCACACCGCCTAGCAGAGTTGGAGACAACGGAGAGCTCCTTCAGCAACCTCAACCAAGAGATATGGGATTCGGCAGTCAGCCAGTATCAGGCATGTCAAGCCGCCGCCCTCAAAGAGCCCTTCATCAACCAGAAGTCCCGCCGTGTCTCACAACTGGCTAAAGACCTGGACGACCTCAAGGCTGATTGAGGTTTCATAACCGTTTTCAACGTCTTAGGTTTCAGCGACTTCGTCTTCAAGTCGACATGCGGACAAGAACTCCTTGCTCAGGAAATCAAACCACTCACCACTTCCTCCAATGCTCCAGAAGCTCCCCACTGCCGCCTTGGCCTAGTCCTCCTGAGTATTCAGGCGACCGTAGCCGAACAACAAAACTCGACTGGGGCGCACTTTGTGGACAATTTTGACCACGCCTTTCAAGGCAATGCTGCCCTCCGCTTCCTCAAGTTTACTTTTCAGCTCACCAGAGAGTTTTATCAAGAGACATATTACAAGAACACAGCCATCGTACAATCCAGCGGCACCGGCAAGACATGCATGGTCCTCGAATTGGCATCCCATGCCCCCCATCCTGTATCTGTGTCTTGGTCACTGAACCCCCCAGCTGGTTATGATTTTCCGCCTAGTGACCAGCACGTTGTCAACTACTTTACCTCTGCCAACGCTGGCCTTGGTCCGTATCCATGTGATCTTTGGGTGGCAGCCTTCCTGGGAGCCTGGTTCGAGCGCCTAGCAGAACGACTGGCTCTACGTCCCACCTTGGCAGCCAAGGCAAGGCACAGTCTTTGGCCATGATGAACCAATATGGCGATGGACAAAGATTTGTCTTGGTTCAAAAAACCATGTCCATCCGCGACACCTTCTTTGAAGACATCGGCAAACTTGCAGATACCAAGCTGAGCAACGCTCCAAAAGACCGTGCCACAAGGGACAACACCTTTGCATTTTGTATGCAGGCCGGCTTGACTGCCCTAGCCAAGCAGCTTGATCAAGTCCGCAAATATCTGTGGCAGAGACCTGAGAATCACAAGGCCAGAGACATAGCTGCCGAGGTGAATGGCACCAAGTCCAAACTTCCGCCCATCTTTGTGGCCATAGACAAGTGTGTCCAACTTGTTCACGCTGCCACCTCGCACGACCATTGCCTCAATGGCCTTCGCCGCGCGTGGAACTACATCAATGCTCAGGAAAAAAAGCTCGAGACACCCACCTTCTGGCTCATCCAAATTAGCACCCACAGCAGGGCAGCTAAATTGATTGAACCAAGAGAGCTCATGTCTGGTTTTTGAGCTCGGAACCTTGGCACATACCCAACCTTTGTGAATTTAGGACTGGATGCCATTCGCTTGGAGCGTCAACCCCTACGCGTGGCGGCTGTCGCCACCCTTCTCTGCAACATTTGCAGCTATGGCCGCCCACTCTGGGTTTCCCTCCTCCCGCCAACTTTTGGGGGCACGTTCGACTCAAGCTCCTTGGGGGAGAAGAAGACTTTGACCTCACCTTGGATTGGCCTGGCATAGACCTTTCATACAACATCTTGGCTTTGCGCTTAGCTCTCCGCTTTGTTCCAGTCATCAAAGGGACCAAAGCTGCTTCTCAGAAGACGCTCGCAACAGAGTCAGTCGACCGCCACATGTGCATCCTCGAAAGGGTTGAGGACGGTGCTGCCTTGGACGTCGGTTCTCCCTCTGAACCAGTGCTTGCTGTTGCTGCAGCGCTCATCATGCTCCATGTTGATCCATTTCTCAGGATCGACAAGGCTGCAGCATGCAAAAGGTACAAGGACATCATGGTTGTTAGAGGCTCGAGCACCGTATCAGCTCAAGTCTGCTTGCGTGATCACGATAGGCACCGGCACACTGGATGTGCCAGTATCCGGACAGGGGTAGAGGCCCGAGCTCTACCTGCGTGTGTCGTTCGCAGTTTTCACAGGGTAGGACGTACAAAACCCATATCAGATAGTCAGTGCCTCATCTTGTCTAGTAACCACATCATACACACTGTCTTTACTCACTTAGTTAGCGTCAAGGAATCATACTGCGTCCTACCAGCATCCGTGTGTGGATCGACCGACCCACCACCCATCAGGCAAACCAACAGATTATGAGACCTAGCAGTATCTAGGTTCCTCGACGTTATCAAGAACGATGAGTGCATGCTCCTGAGGTGACAACCTCGGTGGAAGCAAAAGGAAATCATCACCGGTGCAGCAGGTCGGTCGACCAGTAAACGTGCCAGCACACCAACAAGTGCTTGCCCTCAAGGCTCAAGCAAAAGAGATCAAGAAGCGCGTTCAGCAGCACCAGCAGCATCAACGAGAATGGATAGCAAGCTAGAGGGAGCGATGTTGATGGGGTCTCCTCCAGTGCTAAAGGGTAGCAGCAACTACTACACTTGGAGGAGACAGCTTTGCATCTACTTGGATGGAGTAAACCCGATGATGTGGGAGTCCATCATGGGCATAGCCACCCACCCAGCCGACGTGACCGACAAGCAACTTCGCATGTCTGTCCAGGCCACGGCAAGACAAGCTGTCAACGTACTCCTGCGCTCCGTTGCTCCAGAAATCGCAAATGTGATAAAGGAAGATCAGACTGCCCACAAGGTTTGGAAGTACCTCAAGAAGAGATACTCCAAGGGTACGATCATCCAACCATACATCCTCCTGTCCAAACTCGTTCAACTCACCCAGATCAGAGGAGTGAATGAGTTCATCTCCAACATCAAGCGCATTGCCAACAAGAGATCCCTCATGGGACACCCAATTGACGCTGGCACCAAGCTAGGATGCCTCCTCCAAGGTGTCCAACCTCACCTTCACCCTTACACTGCAGCCTACGAGGCACAGTGGGAAGCCATCGCCCTGAGCAAGGCAAGCAGCTCCAGTACAGAGGCCAACGCTGACCTTGAACTGGAGCTGGAGCGCCTGTTTGACACCGCTGCGATGGGATTGCGCAACTACAAGGAGTCGGCGCATCTCAAAGAGCAAGAAATCAACACCGCGACGCTTGCAGCTCGCTTCACCCACCATGGAGGCTTCAAACAGCGCCCTCTCCAAACCCAACAAAAGTCCACCATTGGCAAGGAAGTCGTGTGCTGGGAGTGTGACAAGACTGGTCACATATTGACTGAATGCCCCAGGAACAAAGAAAAGGGTAAGAAACGCGGGAAACGAGGCAAGGGTGGAAAAGGGACTGGTAAAGGCAACAGTGGTGGTAATGCTGCTGTTGCTGCCGATGATCAGGTGCTGGCGCTGGCCGCTCTTGCAACGGGCACAGCTAAGGATAAAGTCGAGGACGGCTGGATCTGGGATACTGGCGCTGACGTCCACATATGCAAGGACGAGTCGATCATGCAGGACTTACAGAGTGCAAAGGGTCGAATCCAACAAGGGCAAGGTCCGCCGATTGAATATGATACCGTTGGCAGTGTGACTTTGCTCGTCAATACCAACGCAGGGGAAAAGCAAGTGACCTTGTCGAAGGTTGTGTTGCTGAGAGACGGAAACTTCAACCTGTTCTCCCCAAGGGCAGCAGCCAAGGCGAGCAAAGGAGATGTTAAGAGAGACAAGTAAGGAAGAGAGTGTATCATGGTCAGCAAAGGCCAACAACGAGTACAGGCAGTCAGAGCCATTGAACAAAACGGATGCTCTTACCTTGATGTTGTAAATGGAGACGTCGAAAGGGGGACTGTTAAGGCCGTAGGGTCTGGGTACCGCCTGGCGGCTACGGTCTGAGGGTAGTCGGGTACGGAGGGGTCGTAAACACTTGCCGGAGGGGATGGAGGAGTCAGCACTTCAATACTCAAGTTAACAATGAGTGAACTAAGTAATACATGCGACGAGGGTCCGGAGGGAAACCTTGTCGAGCGGGAGCAACTCTTAAAAAGGGTTGTCGGCCTCTGGAGGGGCGCGACAGAAAACTGGTCTGTAGCTCGGCCGAGCCCGTCGCATCTAACACCCCTGGCCGGTGGGAGACTACTGATCGGTACAGGCCAATCGGCGGAGGGCTCCCGATCCGACGGGCGGCCGTAGCTCTTGTCGGGAATCAGAACACGGACCAATAAAGGGGTTGGGCAACGGTCCCAACATTACCCCCCCGTCCGAGGTCGGCTGGTCCTCCAGACGAGAGATCAAGCTGTCGGCGCAGACCAATGCCGTCGGCGGGAGGGGGTCACATCCGATCGTGCATCCGAACCTACACCGGTCCCACCAACTTTGTAAAGTCATGACCAAGGGATCACCAAGGTGATCGTGATGGAGGCGCAGGCGGAGTGCCTGCCATTTGAATGCCTTGAGGGTTGAGGCGCAGTGCACGGCCGCAGCCGCTCTGGCCCTGATTTTGACCAGTCGGCTCGAGCAACCCACACATATATTAATCACGTCTCCGCCGTCCCTTCCTTCTTCCTTCCTTCCCTCCTCCATCAATCCACCAAAATGTCCTCCCCCTCGCCAGCCTCTCTCATGGGACCCGACTCCCTCGCTGGCATTTTGCCACCAGCCTCCCTCGCGGGCTCCGATGCCCCTCTCCCTCCTTCTGGTGCCGTGGTGTCCGCCCCCGAGTCTGGCGCGCCGCCTCCTCCTGCCCGCCAGCGGTCGCCTCCGTATCCTGGCTCGGCCGCGCCTCCTCTCGAACCTGGGGCTCCGACACCCCCGCTGTCCCCCCTGTCGACTCTGGCCTCGGAGGCAAACCTGTCGTCGCCGTCCCCCCCTCCCGTTGCCCGGCCTGGAGGCCTTTCTCAGAACACTCCGGCTTCGCTCTGGTACCTCCAGCACGACCTCGACTTGGATGCCGATGAGGACATGACTGACGGTAAGTGCCAAGGATCCGGAGGGTGTAGTGGGAGTGGTAGAGAGCGGTGGTTGGATGGAGGAACTGGGTTGGGACTGACCCCTTTTGTTTGTTGGGGTGGTAGGGGTGACGGAGTCGTTGGGTGTGCCGTCGCTTTTTCCGTGGCCAGGCACCCACATCTCCGGTGAGCCCCTCCGGGTGCCAACGTCTTGGGAGGGGCTGCTACTGATCTTTTCTTGTCTCTTCTTTTTTTTGTATGCCAGACTGGGCCGACCCTGCCCGGGTGGCAGAGTCCTCCGGTACCATCGAGGTGCCCCGTCGTCCTCGCCGCATCCGCGACGGCAGCACCCGTGCCCCCTCCAGCTCTGCATAGGCCAGCGCTCAGGACTCGCGGGCTTCCTCCTCCCCCTCTGCGTCGGCTGGCACCCGATCCTCTGGGGCGCTCCAGGCAGCATCTTTGGCGCCCACGGGTGTCCGTTGGGTTGTTGTGGCTGCGCAGACGCCTATCACTTCTCGGCCTTTGGCTGGTCCCTCTGGCAGCCGCTGGGCCCCCACTCCCCTCCCCTCCGCCCCTCCCAACAGGGTTCCCCCTCGCGTTGCGGTCCCCTCTGCGACGGTCAAGGATGTCGAGATCAAGGAGGAGTCTCCAAACCCTCCAACGGGGCCTTCGACGGCCATGGTCCCGGGGACCGGTTCTTCCTCTGCTGCTGCGGCAGCCGCGACCTCTGCAACCGGAGCTGGAGCTCTGATTGCTCATTCTTCCCTGCCGTGGGAGCAACCACCTCCGGCCATCATCCTGACCGCCAAAATGGTCGGCGACGGTGAGTACTGGCGTGGCTGGTTGTGGTGTCTGTTGGTGCTTGCCTGACTCCCTTCTCTCTTGTGCTTGGCTCCGGCTGCTGCAGAATTTCCGTTGCTGTGGGACGCTCAGTGGGGGGACTGCTTTGCCTGCGTCAAGGCCAAGGCCCCCTGCGTCCGCATCGAAGGGCAGCCGCGCTGCCAGCGCTGCAAGCAGAACCACGGGCAGCCCTGCGACGTGGATATGGTTGGTAAGTGCTGGTGCTTTTTCCGTTGCTGTTGTCGCTGGGTCTTGGCTGACTTGTTGCGTTTTCCGTCTTTCCGTCGGTAGTGCCTAAGCTGGGAGGCAAGAGTGGTCCCCTCTGTATGAGGGTCTACAAGTGCTTGTTGGAGGTGTGGAAGGCCGGGGAGAATGGGCGTGGCCATAGGCCCAACCCCAATATCAAGTTGTCGCTGAAGACACTTGGTGAAATCCCGGCGGAGCAGGAGGAGTTGAGGAGGGAGGTGGCGGAGGTGGGCAATGTGGAGCGGGAGCAGGAGAGCATGCGGAAGCGTGCTTGCTCCCGTCCCAACCATGCCGCCAAGGCCGCCACTGAGCGCCGTCGGCAGAGGGAGGCCGATCGTGGTGAGGTGCCGGAGCCTGCCACCGGACTGGGAACGCTGGAGGAGGCGGTCGGATGGGCACAGGCCCTGTTCACCCTGGTGCAGGATTCGGTGGGTGAGTTCCATGCTGGCATGCAGGATGTGAACGCCCACCTGGCCGGAGTGGGAACATTGCCGGGCGGGGAGGCCCACTTGCAACGTCTCAACCAGACGGCCTCCCTGATCGCCAACATGATCAACCAGGTGGAGGCGGTGCGTGCCTGGCTGGAGGCCTTCCCTACGGCCTAATTTCTTTCTTTTTCCTGTTCCTTTTTTTGTTGTAAATTGACTTGTCCTCTGTGCATAGCCCTGCCTGTGTCTGAGTGAGTGGTGATACTGAGCTACGGACTACCGTCGGGAGCTTGGGCGAGGTTTGTCAGGATAGCACCGGTGGAATTCCTCCCGGAGGGTTGGAGCTCCGTCCACATCCTCCGCCGAGACCCAGCTTGGGGTGTAGCCGACCCAGCTCACCTTGTACTGGAGTCTGCCAGCCCTGCGGCGGGAATCTAGGACCGCATCGATCTCAAACTCTGTGTAGTCGTCCTCCAGCACCGCAGCGGGCGGGGCGTCGCTAGACTTGCGTGCGTTGGTTGGGTATGGCTCCAGCATCTGAACATGAAACACAGGGTGTACTTTCCATGAAGGCGGGAGGAGGAGTCGGTAGGCCTGGTCGCCGATGAGTTCCTCCACCTTGAAAGGTCCTGCCAGGGGGTTGGATAACTTGCGATTGGGTCTGTCGCTCCATAGGTGCTTGGTACGGAGGAGCACCAGGTCCCCCTGGCAGAAAGAGACGTCGCTCCTGCGACGGTCGTAGGCTTCCTTCATGGCGCCGTTAGCGCGACGGATACCCTCCTGGCACAAGCGGATCTTGTCGGCAGCGGGTAAGGGCGACAACACCGGCGGGAGGCTTGGGTGTGCCCGTGGTCCAAAGGACAAGCAGGAAATGAGGGGAGACAGGGTAGTGGTGGCCAACGGCCGGTTATTGAGGGATAATTGGGCGGTAGGGAGGAGTTTGGCCCAATCGGACTGATCACAGGTCGTGTAGAAGCGGAGGAAGAGCTCCAGGGATTGATTGGTGCGCTCCGTCTGTCCATTTGTCTGTGGGTGGTAGGCGGAAGAAAAGGAGTGTTTGACGCGGAGGAGCCGGAGGAGCTCTATCCACACGGAGGCCACGAAGGTAGTACCACGGTCGGAGAGGATGTCGTCTGGTAGTCCAAAGTAGGCAAAGACGTAGCGGTGGAGCTGGTAAGCCAGGGTGGAGGCCATGTCCGATTTGCTGGCGGGGATGAAGATCGCAAACTTGGTCAGTCGGTCGACGACCACCAAGATTGCATCGTAGGAGACGCCGGCGGCTGTGGACGGTGGCAGGTCGGTTATGTGATCCATGGAGATTTTGGCCCACGGCCGATTGGGGGGTGAAGAGGGTAGGAGGTAGCCGTGGGGCTTATGGCGCGGGGCTTTGGCGCGACGGCATGCGGCACACGCTGAGACATAGTCTTGACATTCTTTGGCCATGGAGGGCCAGTAGAAGTGTTGTCGCAAGAGGTGGAGGGTGGTGCGATGGCCAGGGTGGCCAGCGGAAGCCTGATCATGGATGAGGGAGAGGGCTTCCGCGCGGAGGGATGGGGGAAGTTATAGCTTGCCGTTGTTGGTGGAAGGGATGCTGTTGTGGAACTTGACCCCGGAGGGCAGGTCTTTAGCTGAGCGTAGGGTTGGTTCCCAGTGGCTCGGGTGGCTCCCGGATACCTCCAGTGGGCGGCTTACCTTGCTGAACAGGTGAGTCGGCAGGAGGGTGGAGTGGTTGGCAGGGTCCGTACTGGAGGGGCTGTCGGGGAGCAGGTTGTGCCGACAGCTCATGGCGTCGGGACAGACAGCCTCCTTCCCCGGACGGTAATGGAGCACAAAGTTGTACTCTGCCAGGTCGGCTTGCCATCGGGCTTGCCAACGGTTGAGCTGGCGCTTTGTGTTGAAGTACTGGAGGGCCTGGTGGTCGGTATAGATCAGAAATGCGTTGGTGAGCCCATGAAGGTAGTGCCTCCAATGACCGCAGGCGTCCACGATGGCCAGGACCTCTTTGTTGTGTATTTCGTAGTTACGCTCCGCTGGGATCATCTTCCGAGACCAATAGGCGACTGGATGGAGGGAATGCGTGCGGGTGTTTGGGGTGGAGGCGCTGGCAGTTGCTTCCCGTGGGTGCCATTGTGACAGGACAGCAGCAACTACGGCGTCGCTGGCATCCGTTTCTAGGACCGTGGGCAGGATGGGAGCGAAGTGCTTGAGGATGGGAGCCTCAGTAAATGCTTGCTTCAGCTTCTTGAAAGCCGCCACAGCTTCTGTCGGCAGTGCAATCTTGCCAGACGGGGCTCCCTTGAGTAAGTCAGTCAGGGGGGCCGCGACCCGGGAGTAATGCCGGATGAAGTGACGGTAAAAGTTGGCAAAACCTAGGAAGACTTGGATCTGTCAGATGGACGCCGGCGGCGGCCACTCCAGCATGGTGCTAACCTTGGAGGGGTCCATGGAGATTCCCTCCAGGCTGACGACATAACCCAAGAATTCAACCTTAGTGGTACTGAACTCGCATTTGTCCGGAGCACAGTACAGCTGGTGTCGACGGAGGCGCTCAAGTACTTGTCGGACGTGGTGGGGATGCTCCCGGGTATCCTCCGAGAAGATCAGGGTGTCGTCCAGGTAAACGATCACCGACACGTCCAACAGATCCAAAAGGACGTGGTTCATTAGCCTCTGGAAAGTTGCAGGGGCGTTGCACAGTCCGAACGGCATCACGAGGTATTCATAGCTGCCGTAGCGTGTGGGGAAGGCAGTCTTCCACTTGTGACATGGTGCGATCTGCAGGAGGCTGTAGGCCCCCTTCAGATCCAGCTTGGTGAACACCTTGGCTGTCGCAAGACGATCTAAATGCTCCGAGATGAGGGGGATCAGGTAGCGATCCTTTACAGTTATTGTGTTTAGGGCTCGATAATTGACGCATGGCCGTAGCCGAGCATCCTTCTTTGGCACAAAGAGGAGGGGCGCTGCAGCTTGACTACTGGAGGGGCGAATGAACCTGTTGGCCTCCATCTTCTGGAGGTAGTTGCAGAGTTCCTCCTGCTCCTGGTTGGACAACAAATATAACGCCCTGTACGGGGGCGTCTTGCCCTCCTCCAGGTGGATTTTGTGGTCATGAGGCCGGTGTGGCGGCAGTTGGTCAGCACGGACGGTGTCGAAGACGTCGGTGAAGTTGGCGTATTCCGCCGGAAGATTCTGGACCCCTTCTCTGGCGGCGTAGCAAAGTGTCCCCCCTTCCTCTGGTTCAGAGGGTGTGAGGAGGTGGTTGGGAGTGGTGGTGAGTTGGCGGTTGCTCACCAGGTGTTGAGGCTCGGCGGCCGACGGCTTACAAGGTACTCATCTGGCAGGGTTGAGCGCTGATTTTTGCAGATTCATGGAGCATTTTGGATGCTGATCAAAAGTGCTGGTGACCCCTAAGGCTGAAAGCATAATAAAATTTTGCGTGGGGGTGATCAGAAGTTGGGGTCTGAGCTCAGGGGTAAAAAACTTTTTTGCTCTGATCAGGCTGCTTGATGGCTTGTTGGATGCATCTGAGCTAGAAACCAAGTTTCCAGAGTTTGCAGAGCCATCCATTGTATATCCAGGGTGTAGGAGCAGAAAAAGTGAGAAAACAGCCAAATCCAAAGGGGGGACCATTGGAGCACCAACTTTTTGGAAAAAGTGAGCCCTTTTGCCTTGATGCCTTAATGAAAGATGTGCACAATGGTGCCAAATGGAGGTATACAGAGTGTCACAGTCTGAAGCTGGATGGTCATGACGGTACAGGGGTAAACGTGAAAAAGTTACCCCTAAGTTTTACCCCTAAGGGTCTCCAGCATGATTGGCATTATTAATTGGCCTCCTTTTCTCCAGATATATGATCAGTAGGTTGTGCACTTCCCTCTCACACTCTCTGCAGCCAGAATTGGTCCAACAGCCTCAGGGGTAAATTTACCCCTAAGCAGTGTTGACGTCAATCTAACATGATAATGGTCTCATTGATGCTCCAGCATGCCAGGATCATGAATCTGGCAGTGAGATTGCGGTTGGAGACCTCCCTGTACAGCTTTTGGCAAAAAAGGTGTACATCAAGGTACACTGGTGAAGTGCCTGACTGATGCACTTGACTGTCACTGGCTGTACGTGTGTAGCCCAATGGCTCTGACAGGCTGTACCACCACTGAAGACAGGATGTACAGGGTGTACAACATGCTGCACAAGCTGTATGGTGGTCTCTTAGGAGCTGTACAGTAGTTGTACAAGATGTACAACAACTTGCCATGAAGCTGTACAAGTTGTACACCTTGTCTCTGAAGGCTGAACATCAACCGTACAGCTTGTACAACAACTCTGCAATGGATGTACAACAGTTGTACAACAACATCCTGAGAGATGTACAACAGTTGTACAAGCTGTACAACAACTCTCCAAAAGCTGTACAGCTACTCCACAGTTGCTGTACACACACCACAGGCTCTGGAAAAGGTAAAGTATGTACAGGAAATGAATATTGACAGGTAAAGGAGAGTCTAGAGACTATGTACAACAGGACTTAGAGGCAGATGAGCAGAGTGGATGATCAGGGGAACATGATCTCATAGTGTTGAGACTGGGTCAAGTGCATCAAGCCACAGTGAGGACCAGGTGCATCATGTGGATAGGTGGTGGCAATGAAGTTGCCAGTGGTATGATCTCTTCCAGACTGGACCATGATGGACACCTTGTAGGCTTGAGCAATGGCCATGAGCATGATCTCATCCCCCCACTCTCCATACCTGGACATCCTGGTCAAGTACTGTTCAGCAGAGAAGTGTCCATCTCCCTGTGCAGCAAAGCTGTACAAGATGTCCATGTTGGTCTTGAGCCAGGCAATGGCATTGGTTCTGACAGCCAAGTGTCTGGACTGGTGACCATGGATGTGGAAAGACATGGCCCTGAACATGCAGTTGCCATCCTAGCCCTAGCCCTAGGCCATGGGTCCTTGCTTGCGGGCAACAGACAAGGCTGCTCTGCCAAATGGACATGTCTGACCTTGGCTGCTGACCCCAGCAGCCAGTGCAAAAGACACTGGTCAAGTGCTGCAACGGTTTGAAATTTTTCTTGGCTAAGCAAGCAGCCCAGCATCCAAGAGACGCGTCAAAATTCTCAGAAATTGTTGGAATGGAAGTCACGTCAACACACTGATCTGGTGCCTAGCAGTCAGCATCCAGCTGTCACAACTTGGCAGCCACAGCTCAGCGGCTGCTGCTCAATGGCAGTGAGAGTCTGTCCATTTTGAGTGTGGCCCATTGGTCCGTGCAAATTCTGAGCTGAAGTGCGGCCCTTTGGTCCGTAAAGATTCCAAGGGACAGTGTGGCCCATTGGTCTGTACAGTTTCTGAAAATGGCGCTTTGGTCCAGGGCTACCCTACCTGAAATTCATGCATACCTCTTTGGTCACATCAGCCTCACTTGAAAAACAGTGCGTCTGTGGAAGCTGAAAATCAACCAAAGAATTGGGTCATTGAAATTGATTGTGAAATTGAGGGCAGACATGTCACACTCAGCAATCGGAGTGAAATTTTTTTGTTGCTGCTTTCATTTTGTGAAGCAGCAGCCAGCGGTCAGCAGTCACAGGTAAGTAGCAGCTGGTCAAAGCAGAGACACATACAATTGAGGCCACTGGTGCCATCATCCTTTGTGATGGCTAGAAGTATATCAATGGAGCAGCACCCACAGTTCATACCATCTGCCCTTTGATGGCTGTTAGGCAATGACAGCGGTCACCGTGAGAAATGTTGACATTTTGGTGTGAAGTTCTCCGGCTCCCATTTGCAGTGTGATCCACGCTTTGTGACAGCCTTCGCACACGTCAATTTTCAGCACAAAGCATTGCACACCCATTGCAGCAGGTTCTGGCTAGTTCATTGCTGCAACAGATTTTGAGCCTTTCTCCCACATCTAGGCTAATCTCACTTGCTGCACTGCTCAGTATCCCTGAACGCATCATTACTGTCACCGCTTTTCACCAATGCCAACAGCCGTTGCCGTTGGAAGCTTTGTTCTCACCTGTGCCGCTCACATGCTGCCTACCAACAACAAGCAGAAAGCATGGACGTCTGCTTTGTTCTTTACCAATGCCGCTCTGCATGTACCACCCAATAGGTCTGTGCTTTCTGTCTGGCACTGCTCACAGCGGCGCTCCGACTCTGTGTCTATGATTTGTTCCAGCCGCTATGGCTATCAATCTCAGAGTTTCTGTGACAGCAAAGACATTTGCCATACCATACTGCTGTGCAACTCTGCTGTTTGTGATGCTGAGGTTGTTGTGCATATATACTGGCCATCTTGGTATCTCACCGCTGCTCTGAGTCCATCTTTCCATCTCAGAATATCTTCACCACACAACTCACACTTTTTTCACCCTTACACATTCTCCATGCTACAATGTCTCAGCTTTCTGCTCGCTCTCTTGGTGCTGATGCCAATGATGGCAACTCTCCTGCCGCTGAGTCCATCTCTACTGCTGATGTGGAGAGGTACGTTCAAATATGCTAGCTCCTTGCCGCAATTGGAATATGTTGTTGACATGCCCTCTGCTTTTCAGTCTTGCACTTCCTCCTGCCAACCAGAATGCTTGTGCTCCTCCTGTCGATCCCAAGCTTGCCGCTCAGCTTGGCCGCTTCCACCTCCGTCTGGTGGACCACCCATCCATTTTGGTCTGCACCCAGATTGACTGCACTCACCGTCTTGCAATTTTGCCCTTTTTCAAGGATGTGACTGCTCACCTCAAGAAATTCCATGCTCATGCTATCGTTGAATCTTCCAAGAAAGCGCTCAAGGATCTGTTGGAGCAGCTGGACCTGGAACACCCTGCAACTGTCACCATCAACAAGGAGCTGCTGCTGGTGCCCATCATCAAGGAGCTGGACATCAACTACCAAGGACGGCACTGCAATTTGTGCCCATACAGCATCATGGCCGGCTCTTCCATGAATGTTCATGTGCGCAAGCACAGCCAGGCTGATGGAAATGTCAAGTATCTTCACCCTGTTCCGGTCCAGCTCTTCTATGAAAACGGACAGAGCAGGCGCTACCTCTATGTCAGCAATCCATCTCTGGACCAGACTCCTCCGCTGGCCATTCTCACCACTACTATGGATGCTGACAAGCTGGATGACGCTACCAAGGCCAAGGTCAATGCCTTCTTCAAGAAGGATCAAGAGCGCCTGCAAAGAGCCGGACTCCTCCAGCCCGGCATCCAGCCATCTGTGGTTAGCGGCAATGTCACTCCATGGGCCTGTGAGCTCAGCTGGCATCACTACTGGGCTGGAAAACCAGTAGTAGCGATTGGCAACCTCAGCTGCACTCCTGAAGACTGGGATGGGGCCCACTGTGATATTGCACACTGGATCTTTGTTGTTGGCAAAGGTGTGGTTGCAAGCTGGATGAACCGTTTGCTCAGTGCAGGCCGCCAGGTGCAGCAGACCTTCCACACTTACAAAGATGAGCCAAGCAAGCCATACAATCTCAGTCCGCAAACCGTCAAAAAGGTGCTGATCTCTGGGCATGGTCGTTGGCGCTCTTGTTCCACATCTACTTTGACGGTGGCTATCTGGAATACTTTGGCAAAGGCAATCCAGAAGAGCACATTGGCATCAATGATGCAATCAGCGCAACACTCTTGGATCTGCGCGAGCAGTACAACACAGTTGTCAATGTGGATCTGGATATATACAAGGATACTGCAGTGGTGGAAAAGACTGGTGCACTGCTTCTTGAACTCTCCCACTGCCTTGTCACACAAGAGCCAGAGGAGTATGGTCAGATAGAAAAGCTTGCCCTGGTGCGGCTCTTTTTGCACCTGTGCGTTGGTAATTACGGCACTACCAAGCCTGTCAGTGCTAGCACATCTGACATTGCCAGCCTGGAGTTTTGTCAGCGTGCGGTGCTGCATGAACACCTTCTTCATCCAGAGGATGGTGTGCTCTGTGACATGTCTGCATTGGAGAAATCAGCCGAGGTGATAAAGACGCTCAAGTCCTATGTGCATCATGACATCAGCTTGGCTAGTGCACATTTGCAGTCTCTTCACCGCTTTGGTGAAGCACTTGCTCAGGATGACAGTAGCAGCTTCAAATTCCGCTGGAGCAAGGATCTCAGCAAAGTCGTGTTTGGCTTGGAGGAAATTGAGGTGGAGTGCCTGCAAGAGCTCATGCATGGTGCACAACAGCAAGCAGAGAAGCTGCTCACTGCTCACTCAGCTACGTCTCCTGGCAGAGGAGAAGGACATTCACGTCATGGACCTCAGCCGCATCACCGACAACCACTGCAACATGCAGCCTGGCTTCAACTTTGCCAAAGCATGTTTGGAGCCGCCGGTCCTTCCCAGCATCCTCTGCCGTGCAGTTGCAGGTGGCGCTCCTCCTGCTCAGCCGCTCATGGATCCTTACTCTGATGAGCTGGAGTTTGACTCGGATGCCGCTCATGCATACTTTGCCATCCACAACAAGTTCACAAAGCTGCTTGTAGTACTCCTTGAGCTTGGAAGTCGTCTACCAGCATGTGGTACTGAGCTGCTTCAGCTGCAGCACACCAACACACTCTGCAGCCCTTGCAATCTTTTTGTCCATGACAGCCGGCTCCTTACAGCACTTCCCAGTAACAAAGGCACAGGTTGGCAAAAGATCATTCCTCCTGCTGCATGCTGTTGGCTGTCTGGCAGTGCTCTACGTCTGTCAGGTGGTGCCATTTGTCCACCTCCTCTACAGCTCTGTTGTTTGGCCATGTGAGGCTAGCGCAATGCTCTTGGTGGATCATGCAGGACGGCCATGGGATACCAACACTATCAGCAAGACGCTGCAAGGTCTCTGCAAGCAGTATGTCAGCACATCCTCTGGTGGTCTGACCATGCGTACTTGGTGGCAGCTGGCGGTGAGCATTGACCGTACACTCATCCATCCCAAGAAAGCAGGAACAAATGACAAAGAGGATCACATCCATGATCTGCAAGCCGGCCATTCCACCAACACAGCAGAGCAGCACTACGGTCTTGATGCAAGCATGCTCTACCAGCTGAATCAACAGAGCATGTCAGCCATGTTGGAAGTATCAGAGCGGTGGCACATCTTTTGGCGCATGCGGTCTTGCTTTCAAGGAGAAATTCCACCGCTCCATCAGCTCACTGAGCCCAACAGCAGAGCAGGCACAGCAACTATGTCAACTGCAGTGAAACGGCAACTTGAGTTGATGCAGGAGGACATATGGTGCATCAGGCAGAAGCTGGAGCACATGGTTCTGCCAGCTGCACTGGCTCCAAGCAACACAGCTGCAATCTCTGTAACAGCTGCTACCCCAGCGGTGTCACATTCTACAATGCTTCCTGCAGCTGTCTGTGCTGCGCTGTTCAAGACTACTGGCAGCTACCACACAAAGACGCTTGAGCAGGCATACGCACTCAATGGTGTCCATGCCAAGGAATCACCACTCATCATTGTCATAGCCACTGGGTCTGGCAAGTCTGTGCTTTTCATGGCACCACTGCATTGGTTGCAGCCAGCTTCAGTCATTGTTGTGGTGGTGCCATTCCTTGCGCTCACCAAAGATCTCATCAAGCAAAGCCACAACATTGGGATCAAAGCAAGCAAGTGGACTGGCTACCAATGCGTGGATAAGGTGGAGGACAGTCAGTTGGTCTTTGTTGCAGCAAAGAACTGCTACAATGAGGTGTTTTCCAACTGGACGCAAGAGTTGGTTCAGCAAGAGTGGCTGGCTGCAATCTTCTTTGACAAGTGCCATGTCTGTATAACTCAGACCTCCTTCTGACCGGTCATGGAAACAATCACACTGCTCATGTCCAATGTACATGTGCAGCAGTACTTTCTGACAGCCACCTTGCCACCTGACATGGTTGCTTCCTTCAAGACAGCACTCCTTCTTCCGCAAGATGGCACTGGTATGATTTGCACTGCCACTAACCGGTCCAACATCTCTTATGCAGTGCATTGGGTCACATCCAGTGCAGAGGTGCAATTCCAACTGCAGCGGCTGCTTGTAGCTCATCCGACTGGACCAGTGATGGTGTTTTGCAAGTTCAAGACAGAAGTGCAAGCCACAGCAGAGCAGCTAGGCTGTGCATGGATCACGTCAGAAGTAGCGGACCACAGCAAGAAGGAGATCCTTGTCCCTTGGATGCAGTGCTCTGCAGCAGAGACAGAGAACAGCAAGGATGTTCTGGTTGGTACGACTGCCATTGGCACTGGCATCAATCCGGCTCATGTCGGGCTTGTGGTGCATTGCGGCAATACCTGGGACATGGTCAGCTATGTCCAAGAGTCTGGCCAAGCTGGGTGTAGCAGTCAGCCTACTTCTGCAGTACTGCTTGCAGTGCAGTGCAACGGCAATGATGATCAGGTCAAACGCTACATTGGGGAGCAGAGTTGCCGCCGCTTGGCTCTCTCAACATACATGGATGGTATGCCGGTCACTTGCTTCAGCCAGCCCAACTTTGCGCTTGGTGACCTCTGCCATCAGCACATTGGCAATCTGTTGACACCATCTAGAAACATAGTTGGCTTGGACTTGCCACCACAATCAGACAAGCAACCATGTGTGCAGCAGCTTGGCAGTCACGCAGCAAGTAATGGTAGTCCTTGCAAACAGGATGCCAATGCATTTATCACTGCATGTGAGCTGGCAGAGCAACAAAGCATGCTCCAAGTGCAACCACAACTTCAGCCGCTACCACCTCCACCTTCTGCTGCTGCACCACCTCCATTTCCAGCATCGTCCCTTGAACAGCTCCAGCACATACCTTTGTTGTATCAGCTCACTCTGCTGCTGCAAGCACCTCTGCCAACTGTTAACACTTCAAGCATCAAGGCATTGCTCAACAGCTTCACCAATGTCTGCTCACTCTGCTATCTCTTCTGCAGTCATCACACCTGTATTGGTGAGCACAGTCTGGCACACCGCTTCAGCAACTGCAACTGCTGGAAACAGCTTCCACAATCGCATGAGCCATGTATCAATGCCACTTTCCTTGGTGAGCTCAAGTTGCACATGAAGAAGGCAAAGAATGTAGCATGCTACACATGCTTGGTCCCCATTCACATCTGCAGCAGCAATAGCTCTGAAATGTGGTGCTCACACAAATATGCAGACATTGTGCTTCCAGTGGTAGCCACTGTACTGCGCAGTGAAGATCATTGTCAAGAGGTGTTGCAGCAACTTGGTCTTGCATTCACTAGTGTAGCGGCATTACAAGACACGTCAGGCTCAGCGGTCACATACAAGGGAGAGAAGGCGCTGCTTGCTTTTGCCATCTTTGCGGCTGCAGTTGACTCTGCAGTATAGTTTCAATATCACAGTACCGGTATTCAGCTTACAAGGGGGTTTGCAACCAAAACAAAGTAGGGTTGCTTAATGAAAGTTATAGAAAAACACAAAAAAGTGTAGTTTCATAAGTAACACTATGCAAGTTGGGTAATAATATTTTCTGGTACAGTCCTTCAAAAACGGGCTCAAGTTGAGTCAAGTCATCAAAATAATGGTTTTTCAGAGTTGGTCCCATAATCAAAGCTAGTCATAATGATGCCCAAACAACACCCTAGAAGTATCATAGCAATTGCTGAAGGGGTCATGGAGATACAGGCAACTTTACGTTTTTGTGAGATTTTGGCCAAAGCTCCAATAACCCTAACCCTTTGGATCTTCAAAAATGGACCCCCTCCAAACTCTCTGGTGCCTTAATAGGAATTGTTGGGACATGGGTGGTCATTGAGGTATGGTGACCTTGGTATTGGCCAACCCCAACCCTACCTGTCACCTGTCATACCTAGCCCTAGGCTGTGTCTGCTCATGCTGGCAACGGACGCTGCTTCTCTGCCAAGTTGCACCCACCCACCCTCACTGCTGGCCACCAACAGACACGTCAGTGATACTGGTCAAGTGCTGCAACAGAACAAATTTTCTAGCACTGGCCAATGGACAGCTCTGGAAATTCAAGGAAATTCAATGCGTCTCAGCACACTGCTCCAGTGCCTCTGCCAGTTGAGCAGACTCCAGCGCAGTGGACAGTGGGCAGCAGACTTCAGCCAAGCAGCCACAGACAGCACCTGCAACAGACTCAGGGCAGCAGACAGTTGGTAGCAACAGACTCAAGTGCAACAGACTCACCTGTAACAGACTGTAGTGCAACAGACATGAGTGTGACAGACTCAGTATGAGAGACTTGAGTGGCAGATGCAAATGTTATGCTGTTACATGCACTGCAGCAGACAGGAGAGCCATGGACTGTAGTGTCAGCAGACTGAGGTGGCAACGGACAGTAGCTTCAACGGACAGCAGCAGCAATGGACGGCCACAGACAGACTGGAAAATCTGCTAAAATGACCACCAAATTGGAGGCATGGAAATTTCAAGTAATTGATGCATTGTTACAGGACACAGAGTCCCAGTTCAAGGAAGATGCATATTGCATTCTCAAACTTAAATTGAGTTCGAGAAATCAGTATGGTGGATTCTTGAACTCAGGATGCAGGGCTGAGGAAGCACAATTTGACTGGTATTGAGTCGAGCAACTTGGCGGAACAAAGGGGCAAGGTGCTGGACGCCATCTGTGATGGTGAGCAAGCATTCAAGGGCTCAATAGTAGTTAGGAGAGCCATGTGTGCAGGCCACATGGTGGCTGGAAGCCCAAGCAAGGTACACGTGCAGGCTGGGTGAACTTGGCTTGGGTTGTGCAATGATATATATACTTCACCTTCACTTGCAGTGTGATGAGCAGGGGCTCATCCACTCTACTCTTTACATTTGTCTTCTTTACCAGAATACCTCACAGTCTAGCTTTGTAAGCATTCTCAGTTGTATCGATTGCCTTAGCAGTGCTTTGCAATCATTCACAGTCTGTGCTTGTCCTCATCATGAGGAGGGCCTGTTCTCTGAATTTGTCAGCACCTACACTGACGCTGCGACACCTACATTGCAGCCAGAACCTCAACTGGGGCCTGGAACCTCAACCAGTCCATATACAGCATCGCCAGATCATGGCCAGAACCATAGGAGAGCATAAAGAACATCCATGCTTGATCCTAGGGCTCTCTTACCATCTAGATTATCAGTTATAAGTCTTACAGCAAAGCCCATTGTGCTGTATTGCCTCTGAACAGAGTGTTCACAAGAGTCAGTTGATCTAAAAGATCCAAGCAAGGCCTTTCTCAAAGTCATGGCAACATTGAGAAAGAGTAGGCCTGGTTTCTCAAACTCAGAGATCCCGGAAGCCCACCCAGACCTGACAGTCAAGGTTCACGCCTAAGTCTCACATCGAGAATACTGCTAGGTAGATCTTGGATATCAATTCCATTTTGAGAAACCCCAGTGCCAGATATTTGAGCTCAGGCACACAACCCCTGACAGCTTTGAGCTGAAAATTGACGCTTGTGAAGGCTGTCACAAAGTGTGGATCACACTGTGCATGGGAGCCAGAGAACTTCAGACCAAAATGTCAACATTTCTCATGGTGACCGCTGTCATTGCCTAACAGCCATCAAAGGGCAGATGGTATGAACTGTGGGTGCTGCTCCATTGATATACTTCTAGCCATCACAAAGGATGATGGCACCAGTGGCCTCAATTGTATGTGTCTCTGCTTTGACCAGCTGCTACTTACCTGTGACTGCTGACCGCTGGCTGCTGCTTCACAAAATGAAAGCAGCAACAAAAAAATTTCACTCCGATTGCTGAGTGTGACATGTCTGCCCTCAATTTCACAATCAATTTCAATGACCCAATTCTTTGGTTGATTTTCAGCTTCCACAGACGCACTGTTTTTCAAGTGAGGCTGATGTGACCAAAGAGGTATGCATGAATTTCAGGTAGGGTAGCCCTGGACCAAAGCGCCATTTTCAGAAACTGTACAGACCAATGGGCTGCACTCTGAGTCAGAATTTGCACAGACCAATGGGCCGCACCCAAACTGGACAGACTCTCACTGCTGTTGAGCAGCAGCAGCTGAGCTGTGGCTGCCAAGTTGTGACAGCTGGATGCTGACTGCTAGGCACCAGATCAGTGTGTTGACGTGACTGCCATTCCAACAATTTCTGACAATTTTGACACATCTCTTGGATGCTGGGCTGCTTGCTCAGCCAAGAAAAATTTCAAACTGTTGCAGCACTTGGCCAGTGTCTTTTGCGCTGGCTGCTGACCCCAGCAGCCAAGGTTGGACACATCTATTTGGCAGAGCGGCCTTGTCCGTTGCCCACCAGCAAGGACCCACAGCCTAGGGCTAGGTTCAGATGTCATCTCTCCACAGTGTAAGAACCTTACTTCTGTCACAGAGTGCATCACCATGATGGCAAAGGATGGTACCTGGGGTGATGATGCTACCCTCTCAGCTGCTTGCCAAGCTTTGGACCTTCACCTTCTTATCATCAACAAGGACAGCAGCTACTTCAAGGTTGAAGGCTCCCAGTCTAGTCCTAGACAAGATGATGTGCAGTGGCATGCCTTCTTCTACAATGGTGAGCACTATGAGGTGGTCATCAAGCAGGAGCTTTGATCTCTCAAGCTTCCTGAGCCTTTGTATATAGTTTCCAAGCTCCTTCATCCTTCCCCAATCCATTGTACATACCCTCCAAGCTCTGGTAGCCTCACTGAAGCTTACCTGAGGTCTGTGAAGCTTACCCAACGCTTCTTCAAGCTTCAGCATGCTTGCACAAGGTTCTGTGAGTATTCTCATGGTTGTGCAAGCTTGTGAGAGGTCTGTGAACCTATTCCCATGCTTACTCCAAGTTACCTCAAGCTTCCTCACACTCTGTAAAGCTTCCTCATGCTCTGCCAAGCTTCACCAAGGTCTACCAAGCTTACCTCAAGCTCACTCCAAGCTTGCACAAGCTTCCTCATGCTCTGCCAAGCTTCATCAAAATCTGTCAAGCCTCCCCTGCCTTTGCTCAAGCTTGTCTTTGCTTTTGCAAGCTTATGTAGTGACATGCAAGCTTGGCAAAGCATAACCCAAGCTTGAGCAACAATGCTGATGCCCCAGCATGCTTGTGAGGTTGCAGGAAGCTTGTTCTGTATGCTCAACCTCTCACAAGCGTGTGGCAAGCTTGGTCAGGATGAAGCTTGTGAGGTTGAGGATGTGACCCTGCTTAGTTGAACTTGGTGCGCACTTGGTGAAGGTTGCAAGGTTGAGTCTGGACAGCTCAACATAGAAAGTTGCAGCTTGCCCACTTTGAGAGGTTGAGGTTGCATTGGAAGCTTGGTTGTGGAGGTTGAGGTTCAGCTCCAAAGATTGAACCTTGAACATTGAGGTTGAGGTTCAGGTCTGGAGGTTGAGGATGAACATCAAGAGCTTGAGGTTGAGGTTGAGCCAAGGTAGACAACATGGACAACCTCTGGAGCTTGAGGTTGCTAGGTTGAGGTCTACATTGGCCAGGTTGTTGAGGTTTCTTTGGAGGTTAAGGAGGTTGTCAACCTCAACAACATTGAATGACGGCGTACAGCACTAAGCACCAAATATAAACCTCTTCCACTATTCATTCCCACCTCAGTACACCCCAATGCATGCCCTCAGGCCATCTGCAGCCAAGTCTATAAGTACTTTGAACATGTTGACTGAAAACTTTGATGGCTTGGAAAGTTACATTTATCGTTAAAGTTTAACAATTTTTGTAACTAATATACATCTTTAGCTATCAAATGAGATTTTCAAATCAAATGCTTGCAAAAAAAAATTCCTGAAAAAAGAATAACCCCTTATAACCCCAACCCTAAGCTGGCCTTGTCTTTGGAGGGCACAGAGTCAAAAAGTGCTTGTCTGCAGGGAGAAAAAAGCAGCCACATTATTTAGGACACAACCTGGACAACAAGAAAGTGCAACTGTCATCAAATGCATTGGCCATTGCTTCCCTCCTCCAATGATTACCTTCAAAGGTCAATCACACATGCTTGGATGGTTCTGTCATCAACAGCTCATTCCACAGAATTGGGCCTTTGCAGTGTCAAAAAATGGCTGGACAAGTCAGGATATTGGCTTGGACTGGCTAAAATGCTGTTTTGAGCCTCATACAAGGCCTCAAAATGCAAATCAAAAGCGTTTGCTCCTTCTTGACGGTCATAATTTGCACACAACCTTGGCATTCACCAAGTTTGCAGAAAAAATGGCATCATCTTACTGTGCTTTCCTGCGCATGCAACACACATGTCACAGCCGCTTGATGTGTCCATTCTTGGTCCACTGAAAACACAGTACAGTAAGATGATATTGTCATGATCAAAAAGCGGCCTTGTCATAAATAAAGCCTAGTTTTTGCGCATATACATTAAGATACAAGACCAAATCATGACACCAAGGGCAGCAAGGGCCGCTTATAAATCCGTTGGCATTGACACAACTGCTGTCAACGCTTCCCAGGTACTTGCACGCCTGCCAGAGTGTGCCATAACTCTGGAAAGCAAAAACTACAATATCATTTCTGCAGACTCCAAAGAATTCCAGGTGATTGGTGGCTTTTGCAGGCCAAATTTGCTCTTCAGAGCGTCCAGACTGCAATTCCAGGCAACTTTGGAGCAAAATGATTAAAGCTGCTGTTCACTTTCATGATAGTTTTGTCCTATTACAGCAGGAGGTTGCAGAGCTACGTCAAATGCTTGCCTTCAGGCAGCTCAAGCTGCATGGGAACCAAGCACAGCTGTTGCAGGCCAAGGTTTTGGACAGCAAAGAAATCCAGGAAGCAATGTGGCGGAAAACCACTCAAAAAGAGGCAAAAAAGCCCCCAAAACAAGGTCCAAAGCATCGCTTGCCAAGTGCAGGCCCGGAATCCAGCCCAACTCCAAGCAAAGACCTTTGGTCCAGCTCATTGTCAAGTTTGGAGGTCTGGTATAGGCCAGCAGCAAACATAGAGCTTGTCAGTGCTCTGTCAGGCCAGGAAGAGTTGGGAGAGTCTAGACTGACTGGATATCATGATTGGTATGACAATGACTGCTCAGATGACAAGGTTGACCTACTTTGACCCCCTCCTTTGTGTGTCAAATTGCCACCAAATTGCAAAGATGGTCATGTGTATATATGCGCAAAAATGACCCATTAATGGGCCACTCACATTACAATGTTTCCCTGAAGTGTTTGAAAACTTTCAAGTAGGAATACAAAAGCGTGCATGTTTTGTATTGCTGATTCTTTAATCGGCCTGACTCTGCTATGGGCCACTCCAATTATCCTCAAATTGATTTCCGACCTTCGTTATCATGTCTCCGCAAATGACAAAGGCCAAAAGGGACAAATTTTGCTTGAAAATACTGTATAGAGAGGAGGCCATCTGTCATGCCATTCATGGCCTTCATTCTGGTGCTGTCAAAAGCATCTGGAAAGCTGCACAGCTTCACAATGTGCCCTATACATCTCCAGAGGCTTCTGAAGGGTGTACAAGGCCGACACAATGCACACAACAATTTTGTTTGGAGACCCAGGAAAAGGCCTTGATGGCTCATATTGAGGCCCTATGAAAGCACAGTAAGATGATGCCATTACTTTCTGCAAACTTGGTGAATGCCAAGCTTGTGTGGGAATTATGACCATGCATTGGATGACAGTTGCATTTTCTTGTTGCCCAGGTTGTGTCCTAAATAATGTGGCCGCTTTTTTCTCCCTGCAGACAAGCACTTTTTGACTCTGTGCCCTCCAAAGACAAGGCCAGCTTCATCCATATTGTAGACATGACAGAAAGGGATGTCATGAATGGTCATGGTGCTGCAGAGGAGCTTGTAATATTGTGTCACTGTTGTCCTATTTGATACTTTTGCTCTGGAATCATCCAAAATGCGGCTGAAACACCTCAAAAGCAAAGGGTGATGATAAAAAAATCCTTGGGCCCACTTCCTGGAAATCATAGTGTCATGATTATTGGTATTCTCCTTGTGGAATGCTGCTGCTCGGTCCATGAGCTCTTTGTACGTGACAGGGAAGCCTTGTGCTGCAGTAGCTTCAATGTGAGCCAGCAATGATCTTTCCTGAGCCTCTGAGAGAAGCTGACGATGAGTGTGCGCGTTTTGACATGGTTTGATGCCTTTCAAACGCTTCTGGAGGGTTGAAAAGACCACATTGTGAAGCTCTGCTGCCTTCTGGATGGATTGCACAGCTCCAGAGCAAACATCATGAATAGCTTCACTGATTTCAACCTCTTTTTGAGCCTTTTGGGAGCAGAATTTGGTCCTTCTCAGCTTGGTGAGCTGCACAGACATGATATTGAGGTCTCTGATGACAATGCTTGATGATTAGGAGGAAATGTGGGGATGGTGGGAAGGTATGGTGGTGGTCATGAAGGAAGATACAACACGTGTAGATGTTAAGCTGAGCTGCCTTAAATATGTGATGCATCCTGTTGACCCGGCTGTGAAAAATGATTCCTTTACAGGCCTGATTCTTTAATGGGCCAGTCACATTATTCAAAAAATATCAAGTAGTAATACAGAAGCGTTCATATTTTGTATTTCTGATTCTTTGATGGGCCTGACTCTGTTATGGGCCACTCATGTTAGATGAAATCTAGGAACACAAAAATACAAACCCCAGGAATTGGGCTACTGGCAGTGGCCAAGGTGCATTTCCTTTTATTTAACGATAAATTCTGAATTTGAGGTAGAGTCTGCATTTTGATACATATGACATTGTAAAAATCTCAAAAAGATAAAAATTAGGGGATGCTTGCTTGCAAGGCTGCTCCAAGGGGTCACCAGGAAAAAAACAAAAATAAAAAGGACAAAAAAAGCTGGGTTCAAACAAGGACCTCCACATTTACTTGATCACAAACGCATGTCCGCAATATGTACCTTAGATTACTGCCCTGCCCATCCTTTGCTGACTTGCACTCACATCCTGAAAATAGGGACAATCCGTTGCACCTCTGTTTGCTGTACAGTTGCCTCAAGGAGGTACCTCTCAAGCTGCCTGGGTGGCGTAACCTGCAGAGGAGGAAACTACGAGATAACACGCTGTGTTGAACCAAAATGTGACTGGCCCATTATTCCTTTTGGTGCATCAGATTGTGACTGTCCCAAAACACATTGTGATTGTTGATGATGTTATTGCGATGCATGATTGTGACAGTGTGAGTTGTTTTGTGATCCTTGCAAATGCAGTTGTGAGGCTTTAGGTGATGTTATTGTGACTGTGCTTTGTGACTCAGCCTGTGATACATTGCAAGTGCAAGTAGGTACAACGGAGAGCTACATGATGGCCGGGTCAAGGTTGTTGGTGTTGGGCATGAGATTGTGCCAAGAGAGAGCAGCAGTGGCATCATGATCAGTGTCAAGGCGGTGGCCTGCCTCAGCCACAATCATCCACTGGTTCGTCTTGTGAATCCAGCCTTGGCCAGCTTCTGGTGTGATTGTACTGAGCAACTCATCAATGAGCAAGTGGATGTCATCAGCATCTTGAAGCTCCTACCAGCCAACAAAGGGCTTTACCTTTGCAAACACCTTCTCTGCAATTTTGAACCATGGATTGTAGGCTGGAAGGTACTGAACTCGGTGTCCAGCTCCCTGGATTGCCTGTGCAACATTGTTGGAGTGATGAAAACCAGCATTGTTGAGCACAAAGACCTTTGGCTGGCCTTGAAAGACTGGGAACACCTCTTCCTGGAAGAGTTCAATGAGGCTGACACTGTTCCAGGCACTGGTCTTCACCCTCCTTGCCTGAATACTGTTGCAGTCAATGGCAACCAGCAAGGATATGTTAGGGCCATGGTTGTAAGGCCTGTTGCACTGAGTAGCGCGCTCACCAACAGGAGCATGGCCAACCTTTCTTGTTTGCTGGAGATGGAAGCCGGCCTCATCAAGGAAGATGGCACCATTGAGGGTGTGGCCTGAGGTGCAGAAGGCCCATACCCAGGCTTGTTGAGCAGCAATCACCTCCAGACTGTTGTGTTGATTGTGTTCAACATTGACACGCTTCATTGTGATGTGCAGATGGTGGTGAAGAGCATGATGGACTGCACTCTCCAAAAGCTCAAGGCCAGTTGACTCTTGGAGGTGCTGCCAGATCTCCTCAATGGTTGCGCAAGGGTGCTGTCCGACAAATTCCAGCATTGTGTTGAGGTGATGTTTGCCAACCTTGCTTCCACAGAAAGCGCCACCTTTCTTCCTCTGTCTCAATGTCTCACCAGTCTGCTCATACTTCCAGACAATGCTGTCCACAGTGCTGTATACATAGTTGTAGCACTTTGCTACCTCCGCCTTTGTCTGGCCCTTGTGGAGCACAAAGTCCAAAATATTTGCTCAAAACAGGTCTGGAACAATGTTCCTCTTCTTCTTTGGCGGCATGGTGTTGGTTATGGTTGCGGTAGTAAAGGAAGAAGCAACAACAAGCAGCTGATG
Source organism: Ustilago trichophora (assembly GCA_900323505.1). Lineage (NCBI taxonomy): Eukaryota > Fungi > Basidiomycota > Ustilaginomycetes > Ustilaginales > Ustilaginaceae > Ustilago > Ustilago trichophora. The sequence goes on from OOIN01000046.1 coordinate 86,014, forward strand.
ACCAACAACTGACAAGGAGGAGGAGGACCATGCAATGGCTCAGTCACAATCACTGCTCACAAAACTCAAAAGTGTCACAATAACATTACCTATGGCCTCACAATAACATTTGCAAAGCTCATGAACAAACTCACACTGTCAACAATCACAATGTGTTTTGGGACCGTCACAATCTGATGCGCCAAAAGGAATAGTGGGTCACCAATACAATTTTTGCAAAAAGTGTTCAAAAGATTTGAAGCCAAATTACAAAAGCCCCTCAAAATTGTATTAGTGACCCACAAATGGGCCTGACCTGTTAATCATGAATGGGCCTGTCACTTAAATTGAATCTACCTCACTGTAGATCCACAATCTACAAATGCAAATCATAAATTTACATGTGCAGATTATGAATCTACACATGCAGGCTCTATATCCTCCTCACTGTTGATGCTTGAATGGGAGGTGTGTCTGTGCCAAATGAGCTAGTTATGGACCTGGATGTTGGATGGAAAGGCTGGCTCCTCAACAGACCCACCCTAGCAACCAACCAGAGCAAGCACCTAGATTGGGGGTGCTTGCGTGGCTCGCCAGTCACATCCTAAGAAAGAGAAAAATCCATCTGCGTAGCCACCCCTGGAGCCAACCAGGTGGCTACTTGGCTGGCTCCTTGCCGTAGACACCCCATGTGCTGGCTACCCTGGGTGGCTATGCAGACAGGTCTTTTTCTAGGCCTCAATGTTATGTCACTCATTCAAACAGCGCAGACCTGAGAGGTCATGTGAGGCCAAACCCTTTGTATTACGGACAAGACTACTACTGTTGTTGAAGGCAATCAAAGCATGATGTCAGTAGGGTTACAACATTGCAGTGATCATATAATGCTTGTACTTACATCAACAAATTGAGACATGATGTATGAGAGGCCTATGTGGAAAGCAAGACAGGCAGCTTGAGAAGACTGTACAGACGCGATTGTGAAGGGAAAGAGGTTAGAGAGGCTGCAATGAGAGCCACGGCTGAGACAGAGGTACTTACTGGGGTCTAGCTTCCAATTGTGGCATCATTGACATGTGTTATGGCTGTAGGGTCTGGGTACCATGAAATGGCTACAGTCTAGAGGGTTGTTGGGTACAGAGGGGCTGTAAATACTGGCCGGAGGGGACAGAGGAGTCAACACATTGGCACTCAAGTTAACTAACAGTGAACTAAGTAATACATGCAATGAGGTTCCAGAGGGAAGGCTTGTTGGATGGGAGCACCCCCTTGACAAGGGGTGGTTGGCCTCCGGAGGGACACAACAGAGAAGTGGCCCGTAGTTTGGCTGAGCCTGTTGTGACTTGCCCTCCAGTGCGGCAGAGGGGCAACTGATTGCTGCAGGCAAATCGATGGAGGTCCCTCCTGATTTAACGGCAGCCTGCAGCCCCTTGCCAGGACTTGGGGGCTGTAGGCGCAGAAGGGGTTGGGTGCAACTCCCAACAACATGCTCAGGGCTCAAAGCAATGAAGTACAACTACTGAGACCCAATTCCAGCCCGAGAAGGGGCGGCTGAATAGTTCACATATGCCAGGAGGAGGCAGGATGGCTGGGTAGATAGCAACTGCAAGCCCACAGCAGGAAGGTCTGTGAATCACGCGCAACATGAGCGGATAGAAGTTGATGTTGAATTTGAGGTCATTCCAAAGCTAGATGGCTCACCAGCAGACAAAGCCTTCAATGAAGATTGTGACAGTGAAGATAGACATTGCGTAGGGTTAATGTGCATGGAGTGTATGTTGTGTAGGTGAGGGTAAGCCTTGGGGGGGGGGGCAGAGACTCAATAGCTGAGGTGATGCAGAGAGGGCAATGTTGATGGTGGTGAAGACAAGTATTTATATGTCAACAAGAGCAAAGCTGGGTGTGCAGAAGATGGAGAAGACAGTGCGGAAGAGGGAGATGAAGCCAGCACGGAAGAGGATAAGGTCAACAGTGCAGAAGATTGTGCAGAACCTTAGCTTGACATCATCACAAATGTCTTCCAAGCAAATTTACAAATGTGTTCCAAGCAAAGACAGATGGCAAAGAAGTTTAGAGTTCCAATGCACATGAATAGTCCAATAACCTAGCCTGGCAATCACATCAGAGAATCTTCAATCCCAACAAACATTGACTGTTCAAGGTGAATGGCACAACAGCAAGCTGACACCATAAGCTGTCCAGGTCCACTGCAACCTCCTTGCCATACTCTCTGCCATTGTCAATGGCTAGATGAATACCCATGCCATCAAGGCGTGATCAACAGGGATGCTGTGGACCAAGTACCTCCAATGAGACCTCAGGCAGCAGCTGTACATGCATGAACAACTGTGGTGTCACATCCAGCGCAGTAGAGGACAGCTGTATGGCCTTGTTGAAGATCCACAGGATCTTTGCTGCCCTCAGCACGCCGTCCACCATCACCAGACACCAGCAGTTGCGTCGGCTGTTGCAACCACCACCTTGTCCAATACCACCCTTGGTGGTGTTGGGTACTCTGTCCATCATGACAGCATTAGGGGCTTTCTCCAAGGTGGTGGTGCATATGAAGTCTGCTTGGGTGTCAAGGCACACAACATTGCTTGATGCCCTTGTGTCCCAGTATGGTGTATAATGGGTCAGTGAAGCAGAAGCTGCGTTGTTGGCCTGAAATTGGCCACTGCTTTTGGTGTTGGTGTTGCTGTCCGCAGCAGAGCTTGGGACAATGGAGGCAGCAACACAGCAATTTAGATGGTCCAAGAGCAGACCAGACATGGTGTTGTCAAGCTTCCCTCTTGAGATGAGTGTCTAAGGTCAACAAGTCGGAGGGATTATGGCCCTCAATTGACTGGAGGAGCCTAGTCTCAAAGAAGGGAACATTGCTCTTGGCCAATAGCTATTGCAGTTCAAGTCTCTGTGCCACATTGCACATGATGGTTGCCTCTAACATGCCACCTTTGTGACTGCTTGTGGGGATTGTGCCCATGAGGCTGTTGTAGCACTCAAAGGGCAAGGAAGAGAAGTGTTGAGGTGCACCAAAGCAACAGATGAAGTGAGGGAGATGGCTGATGTTGTGGTTGTTGAATGTCAGCCACGTTGGTCCCAACAGCTTTGACTGACCACAGTTGTATTGGTCAATGAAATCAGGAAGCTTGTCCACTTCAGCGCTGGACATATCACCACTAACAAGCTTGACAATGGAGGAGAATAGCATTGCAGAACAGAAGATACTGCAAACCCATTTGGGTCCATAAAGGAAGCAACGTTTGCTGGCAGTGGTACCAGCCTGGACCATCGTTTGAGTCAGCGTTGCCATCAAGATTGACCTCAACATCAGCACCAGAAGGAGACTGGTGGTTGATGTGATCAGCTTCCAGCTTGACACTTGCAGCAGCAGTGGTGTGAGTGGTAGCAGGCTGAGACCCAGGATGCAGTGCTGACAAAGCCCAACAAGGACCTCCAGGTTTGGCAGGACCAAATTTGAGCTTGTTGTTGCCAGATTCACTCCAGAGGTGCACGAGTACAATGGGCAGCAGTACTCATAAGGGAGCCTGCCACTGTTCTGCGGTGGGATTCCCACCACTCCTGCTGCCAATCAGCTGATTTGGACCTTGAATGTTTGAGGGTAGCAGAGCATTGGCGATGACAGACTGGGCTTCCAACAGGCAACCCCAATTTCTTTGCATGATTCAATGAGGAAACAATGCCTGCAGAAGCCAAGGTCAATGGTGTGCATTATGTCAGGGGGACAGCTATTGACAGCATTAAAGTAGTCAAGCCTGTCAACAACCATCTGTCTAAAGCCAGCTGCTGTACATTGTTGAGCCCTGTGCAGCTGACTGCCAACAAAGCTATTGTCCTCCTTGTTCTTGTCTTCATCCGTCATGCCAAGCTTCTCTCCTTGCTTTGGGCAATAGGCGCAGATTGTACCCCGTCTGTATTTGAAGGAAAATCCAGCAACTTTTGCCCAAGCAGGAGTGTTGGCAATCACCATATGGAGTCAAGCCTTGACCAGCTCACCCTGAGGATGCCCAAAGGTCTTGATGACCTAGCCTGTGCTGTCAAAGTCTTTCAGCTTGTCAACAAGGAGCTTCAAGAACTTTTGCAGCTGCAAGACCAACGTCTCCTTGGGACCAGGCAGCAAGCCAACAAGGTGGTTCCCAAGGCAGCGCTGGTCATGGGTTGTCAGCCAAGCCAGAAGGTTATCAATCCTCAGTAATATAGCTCCTGTCAAATGTCATCCTTGGAACTTACCCTTGTGCGGACCAAACCAGTCAACAGAGAGTGTGACTTTGAGGTTGAGGCTGGCCGCAGCAAAGGGAGCATGTTTGGAACAGCAAGAATGTTGGCAATCTTCTGCATTGTTGTTGCAATCCTGGAGCCAAGCCAATCCGGTGGGTACCTTGCTGTAGAGATGTTGATGATCAACAGTCTTGGCATTGGTAGCCAATGACCTGTTGTGGTGATTGTCTTGGCAAGGGGTGGTAGAGGCAGCAGAGATTCCAATGTAGTCAGAACCTTGCTTGGCAGTTGTTCAATGCTTGATAGTACTTTCCGTCCATCAGCGCACCGTTTGGGACGGTTATGGACATTGTCAAGCAGCTTGGCACCACAAGCACAATGGATCTGTTGGACACAAGAAGAGCCAGAACCATCCCACAGAGTGAGCTCTCCGCAATCTGTGGACACAAGATACTGATCAAAGTTGCTCTGTATGCCAAGCCTCTGTTGCACCAATGCAGGGGTGATAAGTATTGCAAGAGGAGGTGGCTGCAATGGCGCAGGCTGTGACAACATGGATGATAATGAAGAGACACCCGTTGCTTTGGTGGGGTATGTGACAGGATGAATGGAAGCAGATGAAGCTGCTTGAGGCTCAATGACCAAGGCACAGAATCAACTCAGAACATGCAACACAAAGGAGAGGTAGATTGTTGCAATTGTGTTTGAGAGCCCGTGGAATGTCATGAGGTACATGACAAAGACATAGTTGGCCATGACGAAGCAGTTGCATGCCTGGTTCAAAGAGGCTCTGTGGGTAAGATCCACAGACTGGCTGAGACTGTGGGGTTGGCTTGCAAATGAGTCGAGAAGGAGAGCGCGCGCAAGTGAGAGTTGACTGGATTTGGAAGAGACCACAGAATTGACCTCACCTGTGAGAGTGGCAATGGATGTTGTGCCAATGCTGGTGTCTTCTCTGTTGTTCCAAGTGATGACTTCCTCAGCCAGCAAGTACAGGAAAGGTGGCAGATTGTTGCTGTTATCCAAGGCAATGTCACTGTCACTGTCACTGTCATCCAAGGACAAGGACAAGGAAAAAACAAGCAGATCCAGTTCAGCATTGCTCAAGCTTTGCCTCTACCATTGCTCATCCACATCATCATCAGATTCTTGATGAGATGTTTGTGCCACAGAGGGGTGAGGGGTGATGGGTGACGCTGCTGATTGGGACATTAGGTTGGAAATTGGTATAATATTCCATGCCTTTGTAAAATTATTTTCTCACTATTGTATTTGACAATTCATTATTGTGCACAATAATTGCACAAGCAAGCACGACAACGCAACAAGCAAGCTGAACAATTCACAATTGTTGGATAAAGATGGATTTGGTCCCCAATAACACAATAAGCGGGTTGCAAAGGTAAATCAAGACCCCACCAATGACACAATTGTGGTCAGACCTAAGATAAGGGCTCTTGACATATGATACAACCACATACAATAGAGGATCATGGATCCACTTGGAAACAGCTGCTCCCAGTAGCACCTAAAACATGGCAAGCTTCAATCGGCAACACAGGGAATTGGAGATGACAACAAGAGGCCGTCATAGCAAGAAAAGCAGGCAATACAGAACTAAAGTGGTCACTTCATGGAAATTGTACATGATAGGGGACAATAGGCAACTCATTTCACCATTGTTGTGGACTAAAGGCAATAATTAGTTAACATTCTTGTACACAATAGGGAATTATTGGCACCTACAATTGACAATCATGGACAATTGCTGAGGAATTGCAGGTGTTTTTGGAGAAAACATCAACACCCTCTGAGAGAATGCTGGAGGACACAAAGGAGCCTTGGATAACAAATGACCAGAACCTCACTTACACATACACATAAATAATCAGATAGTTACATTGTAGGTAGCAATACCTCCCCATCAAATTGTAACCCTGTCTTTCCCCACATAAAACACCATAAGCAGACACAATTATCCAGCTATTGTGCCCTATAATTCACTTTAGTCCACTAAAATCTTGATCTTAGGTTTATCCTCACTGCAGAGTCCCAAGCTACCTGACCGCTGGACTTGAACCTCAACTCAAGACATGCCCAACATCCTAAGTGTGCTACTATACCACAGGAATAATAACTGCAAGGCAAATCTAGGCACTGCCCATCAATTAGTTGATCCAATTTGGCAACTATACAAGCTACAATAATAAACTATTGGACCCTTAATATTAGGAATTGCCACCAAAAGTACATTTATTGGGACCAATTGACAATTATCCCAATTTATCATCACAACTCAGTCTTGATCTTGAGCTCAATTCTTCTCAGACATTGATGTGGCTGCTGATGATACCGCCTGGGTTGTTGCTGCCTGAGCAGTGCTCTGGCTCTCATTGGCAACATGTCTCCACAATCCCCAGCTCTTATGCCAGCACCATTGTTCATATGAGATGACCCTGCCAGTCTCACCACATTCCTTGCACTTACAGAGGTGTGGCTTATGGCCCCATCTTGACGGCAAAGGAATACTCATGCTGATAGCAATGAGTGTCAAGAGAACTAAGACTAAGCAGGCCTATGACAAGTGGCATGGAAGAGGAGGTGTCAAAGAGGGGGAGGTGTGACAGAAGTGTCAAGGATCATGTATATAGCAAGCAGGCAAAGGAATGTGAACATTAACGTGACTGGACAACCACAAGACACCAAGACAAGGGCATAAAATTTGCTTTTCGCCAGAGTGCTTCAATTGACGGTCAATTGATGTCAAATGTTGTCTGACAAAGCAAGCACAACTGGTGTGGGTATGTGAGGGGTTATGGGAGGGGAGGGCGGCAGCAAGCAAGAAAACAACTTGGACAAAAGAATGTGTTACTGGACACAGAGTGCCAGTTTGAGAACCACATATATTACATTCTTGAGCTCAATTTGGGTTCAAGAAATCAGTGTGGCAGTTTCTCAAACTCATTTTGCAAGGCTGAGAAAGCATGACTTGACTGGTATTGAGCTGTGCAACTTGGTTATACTAAAGGGCAAAGTGCTTGCTCACCATCTCAATGGCTCAATAAGAGTCAGGAGAGCCACAGGTGCAAGACATGCAGTGGCTGGAGGCCCAAGCTTGGTACACATGCAGGTTGAGTGCACTCAGCTTGGGCCAGATGGATATATATACTTCACTTTCACTCACAGTGAGATGAGTGGGCCCATCCACTCTACTTCTTATCTTCTTGACCAGAATACCTCTCAGGCTTGCCTTGTAAGCGTCTCAGTTGTAGACTGATTGCAATAGCAGTGCTCTGCAATCATTCTCAGTCTGTGCTTGCTCTCAGCAAAAGGAGAGCCTGTTCTCTGACACTGCAACACCTACATTGCAGCTGGAACCTCAACTGGGACCTGGAACGTCAACCAGTCCATACACAGCATTGACGGACAATGGCCAGAACCACAGGAGAGCATAAAGGACACTTGTGCTTGATCCTAGGGTTCACCTATCTCATAGTTCATCATTTACAAGTCCTATGCCAAAGCCCATCTTGCCTCTGAACGGAGTGTTCACAGCAGTCAGTCAATCTCAATGATCTATACAGAGACTTTCTTGAAATCATATCAACACTAAGAAAGTGCAGCTCCAGTTTCTCAAACTTGGACTTCACTGAGGCCCCACTGAGACCTGTCAGCCAAGGTTTGCACCTAAGTCTCATATTGAGAATCTTGCTAGGTAGATTTTAGATATCACAACTATCCTGAGAAACTCAAATGTTAGAATCTGAGGTCAGGCACATGACCCCAGACATTAGAGTGGATTGTTCAATTGTGGGATAAAGTGGTACCCCATGATGGAGTCCACCACTAAGAGACCACACCAACCCTCCTCCCTTCAAGAGCAGATCACCACGCTACGGAATACGGTCATGAGGCTAAGTGCTTGTGCTATCACTGAGACGGAGATACAAGCTCAACATGCCATAGCCTTAGCTCAACAGCAAGAGGCCAACCACAATGTCTTGAGACAGCTAACAGAGAGCATCAGCCACCTTGTTGACTGTCTGGACATCTCTCAATGATCAGAGCCAGTCACTCCAGCTCCAGCCCCCCAAGCAACCTTGATGCCGGCACCCAAGGATGACTGGTGCAATACGTATGCCACACCCACATGCATACAAGTTCAAGCTGGCAGCCGGCTGCAACCCATGGGAGCCGCTGAGGAGGAGGAGGAAGTTGAAGACACCATCGGCTCCTGGACTAAGATCCCCAAGTATCCGTTTCCCAAGGTTGATACTAAGGACATCACCTTGTTCTTTGTTGAAGCCAAGTTCTGGTTCAGGAACAATGGAATTTGAAACCACAGCTGCATGATTGCCTATGCCAGTCAGTAACTGGAGGGCAGTGCTCACAACTGGTGGAAGTCAAAGCTTTGAGTCAACCTCAAACAAGAGGGCATCCTCTTCCATGATTGGAACCACTTCACCACATGGCTCAAGGAGCAGTACAGTCAGAAAGACACTCAGGTAGAGGAATTCAATGAGATACAGAAGCTCAGGATGCCAAATGACTATCCAGGTACTGCAACTTAGTATGTAGAGTGTTTCAGAGACCTGAATAGTTGGGCCAATGTCAAAGACCCAATGTTCTCAATCCATCTCTTCTGTAGTGGGGTCACTTGCAGCATCTTAGAGAAGTTTGAGTGTGACCCACCTAAGGGACTATGGGGATGGTACCAAGAGGTTGAGGCAATTGATCAGCAGAGAGGTGTCAATCAGCAGGCAGCTAGATTCAAAGCAGCTGATAGGTTAATGCCAAGAAGGCCAAACAACTCGGCTAACATAGTCACCCTGCTTTGGAATCAACAGGCAAGTAACCAGACACCAGTTTTTTGCAAGCCTGAGCCTACCAGACCGCTGCCTCCACACCTAGCTCAGAGACTGCCTCCTAGACAGTTGCAAGGACCCTCAGCCATGAGCAGTGACACCTATCACATATGCAAGCACCCTGGTCTGGTACCGTGTCCGTACCAGACACCGGTTTCAATGGCTAGCAGGAGGCAGAGAATTATCACAACCAGCTTGCAAGCTTGGCTGAGCTTTTGGTTCTGAGCAATAAAAGCTTGGTTCTGAGGAAAGAGCTCGGTTCTCAGCACAAGAACTGAGCTGTGTCAAGGCCCAGCTCTGTTGCACACACACATACTGCATCTCTGTGCTCAATCTTACTCTTTGCCATCATCATCAAGCACACTGACCTTGTTGAGGCAGTGTTTCTTTTATTTTTCCCACCCATTCCCATACCCTGTTTTGTGGTCGCTTTGTCACATTTTCTACCACATTCTCATGATTGTTAGGTCTCACACACTGTTTGCCTCGCTTCCAAGCAACACTCAACCAGCCTTGCCTTTACGGCCACAGCTGGGAGCTTGCAAGCAACTCCTCAGAGTTAAGCAATCATATTTATTCCTTTATGCCTTGATGATATGGTGTGGTAATTCCAAAGTAACTGCATGACGTTGATGGTTCTTGCGCTGTCCCACGCTCCACCCAGGCCCACTTTTTTGCCTGTGCTGCTGGCCACGCATAAAATTGTCAAGAGCGTACATGGCAATGGGGAGGTTAATTGTAATGGGCAAGAGGCTTGGGGTGGGAGGGGGTGTGGGGCTCACAGTGGTGTTGCAAACGTTGCTGGGTACGCTGGGTGCGCGCAGCGGTTGTGGGTGTCTAGAAGATGATCAATTGGTCCAGTGAAATTAGAATACAATTGACAAGGAGTCATAAAGGTGGCTGCAGGCAATGTCCAACCTTATTTAAGGGGCCAGCCCCCTTGCACACCTCCTACCACCCTGCCAATGTCGCAGTGCATGTCTCCCCCAGAACCGTTGCTTGGTTGGGGTACACACAGCAACCTTTTCATGTTAAACCACCCAATCTGCACAGGGGACTTGTACCAATGTGGTGCACATGTGCTGGCCCTCACACTCTCTCCATTCCCCTATTAAATCACCAAAAACTCTACAAAATGATTTGTGCCACCGTTACACAAGCATACTGGCCCTTGCGCTGTCTTGCGCTCCACACTGGTCCCCTCGCTTGCTTGTGCCGCTGGCTACGCATAACAGTTGGCGGCTCTTTGTAGAGAGTGCCAGACATGGTGGGGTGGACTGTAGGGGTGGGAGGGGTTGAGCATGGAGGCTTGTCATCTTGGAGGGTTGGTTGACTCAAGACCATGGCCTCAAGGAGGGCCATTACACAACACTGATCTTCCAATTGGGTGCGTAGGGTCTCCAGGATGTCCGCCTGACCACGGAGGAAGTAGGCTGTAACCCTGTTGTTGGGCGGTGTCAGCATGCTGGATAGGTCCTCCGCCTTGTGGGAGGAGGAAGGGGCACCCAACTTGCTGCAGGGAGCATCCCTAGCAGGGGTGTTGCCTGTTGACTTGAGTCTCCATAATGGTTATCACATTGTCCTGAGGGGTGGGTTGCATGTTATGTTAAGGCCGTAGGGTCTGAGTACCACTGGGCGGCTACGGTCTAGTAGGTTGTTGGGTACAGAGGAGTTGTAAGCACTTGCTGGAGGGGAGGAGGGGTCAGCACGTTGACCCTCAAATTAACATATAGTGAGCTAAGTAATACATGCAACAAGGTCCCGGAGGGAAGCCTCATAGAGTGGGAGCAACTCTTAAAAGGGGTGGTTGGCTTCTGGAGGGATGCAACAGAAATGTGGCCTGGAATTTGGCCGAGCCTGTTGTGACTAGTCCCCCAGCGCGGCAGAGGGGCAAACAATCAATACAGGCCAATCAACGGAGGTCCCTCACTGATTCAACAGCAGGTTGCAGTGTCCTGCTGGGACTTGGGAGACCGTAGGGGCTAAAAAGGGTTGGGAGCCAATCCCAACAGGCGCAGAGTGCCAGGAGGAGGTATTTGAGGCCACTGGCATGGCTCTTTGAGGTTGTCTGGGGGCAAGGAATGCAGCATGTGCAGCTGCTAAGGTAGTAGAGGCCTGGTGCAGCTTGTTGCAGCCAGGATAGATGAAATAAATGAAAGAACCACAGCCTCAACAAGGCCAGTGTGCTGATGATGGTGGCAAAGAAAAAGAGAAAGCATGGAGAGACAGTATGTGAGTTTGCAACAAAACAGAGCTTTGTCACAGCTCAGTCCTTGTGCTTGGAACGAAGCTCTTTACTTGGAACGAAGCTCTTTAATTGGAACCAAGCTTTTTGCTTGGGACTGAAAGCTTGGCCAAGCTTGCAAGCTGTTTGACGCAATTTCCTGCCTCCTGCCATCCATTGAAACCAGTGTCTGTACCAGACACCGTATCATTCTTGCCATCATCATCACTCAAGCACTAGCCTTGAGAGGCAGTGCTTTTTAACACAGCTGCCACACCTGTCCCTTCTCTCATCTCTGATTTGTGTTCTTTGCATATGTTTGTAAGGTCTGTGCACGCTTCACCTTTGGATGTCTGGCCATTCTTTGCAATGATCTGTATTTCAGACATCCATTACGCTACTGAAACTTGTGTGAGAATAAAGAGGTGTCAATCACAGAAGGCATGGTCATGTTGCCCAAGAATGGGCCATTGGCACTTGCTGTTTTGCGTGAGCACATCATCTACAATCCTAGGCTACTCAAGCTCCTTTGCCTCTGCCTCTTCTCCTGCAATTTGATGGACCAGAAACCTGATGCTGCACACGCTTTGTGCCTGTGCAACTACTGCCAGGAATCGATGTCTTGCCTCAAGTGGTTGGGGGTGCACCCACACCTTGTTCAAGGAAGTGATTAGGACCAATACCATGAAGAATGAGGGTAACCTCTACAACGTCTTTCATGATCGGGTCCCCCCAGGCCAACTTGAATTGCTTCACAAGCCTCTTCCAATTCTGCTGCAGAACATCATTGTTGAATGCAAAAAAGACAGAGATCCTTGCGTGCATTATCACTGAGATATGTGATGATTTGCAAAATCCCTGCATGAGTGCCGCTCACAACCAGTTTAAGACAGTTGTTTGGACAGAGGTGCCTCTGACCAGCTACATTGGGTGGCGAGGTTTTGTCCTGCATGGGCACATCAAGCTTGTCATCTAGACTTGAGGTTACCTCCTCCATAGGTGCGTCACCTTGGTCATCTCAAGGCAATAACAATGGTTTTTCCTGATTTGCATTGCTTGGGTTGTCGGGTGGTGCCCTGCAATTCTTTGGCTTGGGGTTAAGGCAGTCTTGTCTTGGTAAAGTCCCACAGATGCAACTGGCTGCGCAAAGATGAAAGACAATTTCCAGACAGTCATTGAGTAGACGGGGTCACGGCCCCTGACTCAATGCGGCTGCTCCAGCAGCCATAGGGTTGGCAGACAAGGGTGCAGCCTCTGGATACCAGCAGGAAGGACCAAAGCAATTGATGGCTGTCACAGCTGTCAAACAATTTTTGACTTGGATGGCCACATAAGAAAGCTGATATGGTGTCTGTACCAGACACCAGCTTCAATGGATGGCAGGAGGCAGGAAATTGCGTCAAACAGCTTGCAAGCTTGGCCAAGCTCTTGGTTCCAAGCACAGGAGCTGAGTTTCAATGGACCCAGGTTTGGTCACACTCTCGTACTGCCTTTCACACTTTCTCTTCTTTGCCATCATCATCATACACACTGACCTTGGTGAGGCAGTGTTTCCCTTTTTTCTTTGCATTAATCCTGGTCGCAACAAGCCGTACCAGACCTCAACTACCTCAGTAGCTGCACATGCTGCCTTCCTTGCACCCAGTTGACCTCAAAGAGCCATGCTGGTGGCCTTGAATTCCTTTTCCTGGTGCTCTGCGCCTCTCCTCCTTGACTCCATGGCCTCTGTGTGCGTGCACAGGCCCTCTCCCTTACCCTGGCCAACCTCCCAGAGCCTCTGCAGGTGGCTCAATCCTCAACTCAGCCCCTGCACGCTGGGCTCCCATCCTGCATTGTGTAACAAATGTTGTACAAGTGATATGGTGTGGTTGTGAGTATGAAGGTAGCAAAGCTAGGGTCGAAGTATGGTCAGGTTGGGATGATGATGGTATTCCAGTTGCACATTTGCAACAAGCTTGACCTTTGTGCAACTCTGCCAACCGCAGACTACCTGCTCAATTGGCTAAGAGCAAACTGAGCCAATTACCCCCATTACAAGCCCAATCCTTGGAACACAGCTATTTCTGAGAACTGGAACCCAGGACACCAGGTGCACCTCCTACTCCTCCTTTGCAGAGGGCCTCTGTGAGCTGCACAGTGCTCCCAAGCCCCTTCCATTACTTTGATGGCCTCTGCAAGCTGGTCAACGCTCTCAAGCCCTCCTCCTCCTCCTCAACCTGGCCTCTGTAAGCGTACACATTGCTCCCAAGCCTCATTCTCTTTGACAAGGCCTCTTTGAGCAGTACAGCGCTCCCAAGCCTCATGTGCACTCTCCCCTCCCTTGCCACCTCTGCAACCACTGCTCATCTTGCTCCCTTGTCCAGAGCAAGCAACAGGCCCTCCAACACTTGAGGGTAATGTGGTCCACTGGGTTAGCTTAGCAAGCCGTGACTTTATCCACCCGCACGCTACTTGGGTGTTGTGCCCCAAGTTGACCAAAGCTGCGCCACATGGGTTGACTGCCCATGGTTGTGCTCATCTCCTGCAGCTCGGCATGGTTGGTACAGTAACAAAACTATATCCGGCAGCCCTGACACTCAAGCAACTTGCCCCCAGCCTGATGACCTGGGAACAACCTTGTGTGGTGGCCACCTTGCAATACAGTGTCTTGTGCAATTGCTTCACATCTTACCACTGCTGCTGTTCATAGCCTCCAGCGTGGCAACACCGCCAAGCAACTTTGGACCTCTCACATCCAGCATCTCAGCATCAACTGTCAACACTCACAGCAAGAATGCTGTGCTAGGCCCAATAGCACTTGACAAGGTCTTTGATGGGCTCAAAGTGCTCAAACACTTTGGTTCATCTACTGGCTGGCTCCTGGTAGCGACAGGCACTGTCAACTTATTGGTGTAACACCATCTCCACATAGCTCAGTGGAGGCAAGCATTGGTATGACGGGCAAATGTGCTGGCATAGCCGCCATTGATGGCTGCTGCATCTCACAACTGGCCTGGCAAGCCCTTGTGAGCTCTCCACAGTCTTACTTGTTGCCCTGCAACTTCTCTGGCCCTGCAATCTTGACCAGACTGGCTTGGCAAGCTGTCTTGCTCTTGCTCTCCAGGGCCTACCTCCATGACCAAGCTCAAGACTTACCATCACTGCAAGTCAGCTTTCCCCTCATCCTCCTCCATTGGTGTTTGCGGCAGCCAGTGCAAAACTGCTCTGACTGCCATTTGCAACTACAACATGGCCCTCTTGTTCCCTTGCCTAGCACTCCATTGAGCTCCAGGTCTCCTGTCTGCCTGACCAGCTCACTGAGGGTCCTCTCACCACCTCCCTCCACCCACTTGGCTTGCTCTGGCTACATCACTGGTGTTTTTGCCTCAGCCTTGTTGGTCACTGCTCTGGAGCAACATGTCAAAGAACGGTTTGACCACCTTGGCTCCCAGCTTGGCAAGCTCCTCAGTGCTTTCCAAGCTTCTCAAGCTCCACCTCCTTCATCTCCAGCACCAGCCTCCCCTTCAGCCTTACTGACCTTGTCGCAAGCCCTACCTCCCCTTCCACTGCCTTGGCAATTGGCACTCCCCGCTGCTGGCCCATCTGACACAGTTGGTGAGTTGTCTTATCTCACCCTCAACTGCTGCTTCTCCTGGGTCCTGGCCGACATCTACAGCCTCATTGAGTGCAACCAGCTCAGACAGCTCAAACCAGAGCAATTGGTCAAGCTTTGACATCCAGAGTCTTGGGTCTCAAAAGACACTGCTTGCTCATCCAACCTTCTTGTGGAAGAAGGCCGCCTTACCATCATTGAACAAGATGCCAACTCACACATGTCAGCTTTTGTAAAAGCCATTCCAAATATTGCCGCCCTTACTCAGGTTTGGGTTGTCTTTGTTGGCATTTGAGGCCCAGTATTTGGCAACTGGGACCTCACCAAGGCTCTCCTGGTGCACCTTGAACTTCTTGTTGAGTGCAACCACCAATACACCTGGCGTGTCATTGCTGACTACCATTTGTTTGTCTGCAGATGTTGTCTCAGTACCTCAGCCGTCTGCAAGTGGGCCAATTACAACAACTACTGGGCCAACTGGGTATTATACCCTTTTCCCAAAAGACCTTGTCATACTCTCAACGTGTTGGTTCAAGCTCTGGTCAGGGCAAACAGCCCTTGTCATCCCACAGGCCTCAGAACCAGGTGCGGAAGGCCATCGCTGCAGCAGGTTTTTTTGAGCCCTGCAGACAATACAACGCCGGCCTCTCATGTCCAGGCTGCACCTGTCACCACACTTGCCTGCACTGTCAAGGGAAGCATCCAATGATGCAGTGCAACACCCTTGCAGCCAAGACTCCCCAACCCTCCCCTCAAAAAGGCAAACTAATGGTGAGTATGCCTCACTCAGGCAACAGGCTCCGCCTTTGCCTTTGGATAGCACCTCTGGCTGCATTGCCACAGCCAGAGCAACCCTCTGCGCCTTCATCCTTGCCTGGTCAGCTTTCTACTGCACCACACAGGTCTGAGCGTCCCTCAGCACCCTCCTTTTTGCCTGGTTGGCTTACAATTGCACCAACAAGGTCTGTGGCACCACAAGCCTCTCTTTACAGGTCAGATACACTCTCTGCACCTCTAACATTGGCTGGTCAGCCTACAGCTGCACCCTCTTTGCTTGGTCAGCATCCAACAGCACCTTCACAGCCTGGTTGGCTTTCAACTGCACCCTCCTCCCAATTATCCCTGGACACTTTACCTCTTGGCATTGTTCATCTATTGCCTGACCATGCCTCTGCCCTTCTCCTCTCCATGCTGGCAGGGCCATTGCCAGCGCCAAGGCCCAATACCTTGTGCAAGCAATCCATCTTCGAAGCTACTGATGTCTCAGCAACCATCAGCACACTTCAAGCTTGCCACTGGTCTAACTTCTTGGACCTCTACCTGGACCAAGCCTTTGCATCTCAAGTGCAAGGTGCGCTTCAACAAGGTGTCAAGCTTGGATAAGATGGACCTCTGCAATCAAATCGACATCTCAAAGCTACCAACTTGCCCATGGACTCTGACAATGTAGCTCACTTATGTTGTGAGATCAAAGCACACCTACAAGAAGGCCACCTCTGCCACGTCGCCAATCCCAGCAGCATCCAACTTGTCTGCTCACCAGTTGGTGTTGTTCCTAAGCCACACAGCGAAGAAAAGAGCACAGTTTATCATTTGTCCCACCCTTGCAAGCCTGGCTCCTGCCTGCCATCAATCAATGATGGCATCAGCACTTCCTTTGTTACGATCCACTACAAGAGTCTTGACGCAATCATGGAGTTTAGTTGCAAACATCCTAGCGCCTCTCTGTGTAAAGCAGACCTGGAAGACGCTTTTTGATCTGTCATTGTGGGTGAGTCCAATGCTAGACTCAAGGGGATCCACTTTGACGGTCACTACTATCAAGAATGTGCACTTACCTTTGGGGGACGCTTGTTGCCATTCTTGTTCAACTTGTTTGCCAAGTTCCTTCATTGGCTCACAGCGTACAGCCTGCGCTCTGTCTCACCATTGAGGTCAACTCACTCAGAGATTGCTCACTACCTCAATGACTTCTTTGGCGCCTCAGATGCCGGCACCAACTCTGCTCTGCCTGTACAAGTGCTCAGCATTGCAGCTGCAGCACCCGGCTTCAGGATTAGCAAGAAGAAGACCTTCTGGGACACCACCTGTCTCAAGATTCTTGGCATCAAGCTGAACTCCATTGTGCAGACTGCCTCCATCACTCAGTAATGTTGGCAGTGCATCCTGCAGCTCTGCTCTTGCATCATAGAGAGAGGTTATACCTCTCTATTTGAACTTCAGCAGGTTGCAGGCCACCTGCAGTTTGTCACTAGGATTGCTCCTCATGACTGTGCCTTCCTTTGCCGCCTGTATGATGCTGTCAAGGCTCATTACAAAGCTCCCTTTGGCCAAAATATCAGCAAAGCACCTTGAGCTGAGCTTCTCTGGTGGATCAACACACTTAACTCTTGGGATGGTGTCTCACTCCTCCAACCTTTGCCGCTTGTCATCAAGCATGTGTGGACCAAGGCTTCAAAGCGTTGCATAGGTGGACGTGTAGGCAGCATGGAATCATCCACTGCTGTCTTCTCCAAAGAGCTCTCTTGATGTCACTGCCAAAAAGACATCTTGTTTCTCAAAGCACTGGCTGTCCTGGAGGCTCTGCACCTCTTCTCCCCCCACTGGACTGGCCCTCAATGTGTTGTCATACACGTCAACAACAAAACGTTGAGTATGGCCTCCGCAAAGGCTCCATTTGGGACCCACAGACACAGGTGCTATTCAGAGATATCTTTGCCCTATGTCTGAAGCAGCACATGAACCTTGTCTCTGTCTGGGTTAGCTCGGAGGCTAACACACTTGCTGACACCCTCTCCCGTTGCCATTTCATTTTTGTCCTGCAGCATTACCCCAGGGCCTTTGCCCTCCTTCACTTCAACCACCCAAGAGCTTTGCCAGAGCCTCAGGTCTCTCTCCACAGGCCGTCTTCCTCCTATGGAATGGTCTTGCAACCAGCACATGGGCATGCTCCATCACAGTGTGCTCAGCCTTCACTGACTTTGTCACCAACACCCTCCGCCTTGCCAATGCCCTTTGTGCCTTGCCAACCATGCTTATCAAGTGGGTTGTGCAGCATCACAGGGCTGGAAAGTCACACAACACCCTCAAGCAAGATCTCTTGGTGCTCAAGTCATGACATGTTGACCTCAGCCTCTCCACAAAGGCCTTCAGCTCAGAGCGACTCAAGTGTGTTGTCTGTGGCTTCAAACAAGTTGTTGGTGCTCCAATCCCTGATGCAAAGCTGCCCATCACCCTTCTGCTCCTGCACAAGCTTGTGCAAGCTCTGCACACTGTCTGTCTGCTGCAGCATGACAGGTGCATGTACAGAGCTGCCTTCTGCCTCACCTTTGCCTGCTTCCTATGTGCAGGCAAGCTCACTTGGGAAGTGCAAGGCCCCAATGTGCTCACAGTTGCTGCCATCTCCTTTGCACACAACTACTTGCACAGCACTGTCATGCTGCCAGCCAGCAAGACGGACCAATTCAGGCAAGGTGCTACACTCACAGCACCTGCACCGTGTCGGCTCTCTGTGTCATCTGTCACAACCGGGAGCCACACAAGCCTCTCTTCATGCTGGAGGGCCGCCAACCCTTCATGCAATCAGCCTTTGTCAGCACCCTCAGGAAATGCCTCAAGACATGCCAAGTCTTGTCGCAGTCTTACTTGGGCCACTTTTTCTGCAGAGGTGCTACAACCTGAGCTGCGTCCAATGGAGTGGATGCTGACACAATCTGTGGCCTCAGTTGTTGGCGCAGCGACTGCTTTTGACAATATCTTGACAAGTCTGCCGCCAACAGAGCTACCACCACAAAGACAGCTCTGTATGTCAACACCTCAGCTCTGTTGTGTCTCAACACTGTTGCCTGGCACAACTTGTGATGCAGATTGCCTTTCTTGCTGTGACTCGTCTTCTGTTGCTCTCCAGCCTCAGTTCATGACTGTCACACCATGGGAGCTCGCAAGCAAATCCTCAGATTTAGGCAATCTTACTTGAGTCTTATGACTCTCATGACTGATGATATGGTGGGATATCCAAAAAAGACTGCTGGTCGTTGATTGTTGGGATCAAATGGGTCATTCAAGCTTGGTGCAGTGGAAGTCAAGCCATAGATTGGAATCAGTAGGTCCCAAGTATGTTGGTTTGCCACTATGTAGAGTGCGGCCTGATGACACCAGTACTCAACCAACAGCTTGGGATCAGCCTGGTACCAGGCCATGACCATCACACCAAGCTTGGCAAAGTGTGTGAAGTTGAGATAGTAGTTTGATGCCCACTCCAAAACGTCGCGTTCAGGTTGAGGTTTATGGCCATGATCCCAATCATACCATCTGGCATTGCATTTTGTGTTGAAGAGCTTTTTGAGCCAATCTTTGAGGCAGATGGGGTCACATTGAGCTTGGAACAGGGCAGGATTGCTTTCACCCAGTTGCCCATTGGAACACGCTCTCTGGATGTGTTTGGCAGCAACTAGATCAGTTGCCATGCTGGTGAGCAGATGCACATATTCCTTGCCTTCCTTGCTCAGCATCATGCCAACACTGCAATAGGCAGTTGCAAGGACCCTGACAGCTTTGGACCATCGCTTCTTGCATGTAGTAAATGCATTGGAAGTGCTACCATGGAATAGGGATGCTACAGCAAGCAAAACCGCAGGCTCAGATGGATTTGCAGTGACGTACAAGTCAGTGAGATTCACCTTGCTTATAATGCGCAAAAACTTGGACACCTGCTTCTGCAGGAATGATTGACTAGTCTTCAAGCGCTGCTTTAAAGCCTTCTCTTTGTCAGTGTTGATGTGATTTGAGCTCAGGCTATTGGATTCTGGGTCAGCTCTGGAGCTGGAGAAGCGAGCGCCTTGATGACCAACAAAATTGAGTGAAAGGTGTTTTCTGACAACAGCCATGACAAGGTCAAAATACACTGTGTTGGTTTGAGGAGGCCAAAATGAGTGGTATCCAAATGTTTGTAGAAAAGCTTCCTGAGGATGTTGGTGAGATGTGGCATGCACAGGAGATTGTTGTCTCCAAACCTGAGATACAGGCTGGTGCTCCACAGTGGCCTTCCAAACCATTGGAGCATGTCAATGAGGTGGCCAAATGTGAGACTTCCTGCCCAAAGCTCTTCCATTAAAGCCGTAGATCTGGCTTGGTGCTTATAATGGACATTGAATGGCAAATAAGTGAAAGGAGGGACAATGGTTCTGCCTTCCTCTTTGCCAAGGCGAAGCAAAGCATCAACTCTACTGTTGCCTGCTAGATGCGCAATGCTGATTTCTGTGTGGATGAGGATCAAGCAGGTGCATTTGGGCCTGCTCTCTCTCCAAAGGCAACAGAGGATGGGCAGTAGGTCCTTAAAGACAGCCACCTTGTCCACTACAAGAAAGAAGCATGAGCTGCTTTGGAGACTCTTATGCTTGGGGATAGTTTCTTCTAGATCTTGAAGATGTGGTTGAATGTATTCCTTGGCCGCTTGCATAGCTACCTTGGCTGGCATATTCTTCTCCTGAACTGCTGGCTTCAGAGTTGAGATGGTCTGCCTGAAAGTGTTGCCTTTGGCTTTGCCCTTGCCCTTGCTGTTGCTGTTGCTCTGGCCCTGTTGATTTCCCTTGCCCTTGCCCTGGCCCTGGTCCAGGTCCTTAGCAGGAGTCCCTTTGGTGGAAGTGATTTTGTTTTGTGCCACTTTGGTGATCCTTTCCAGCAACTTGCTTCAAAAGAGTGGATCCTCTTTGGACAAGGGAATTGAGGCACTGTTGGTTGGTGAGGAAGCAATGTTGCTTTGCAGCAGACTCAGGGCAGCATCACTTTCAAAGGACGTGTTGGCCCTGACTCCACCCTGTGCTTGTGCTACTGGGTGAAGCAAGCTTTCACAGCATTGTTGCAACTGGGACTGAGACTGATTGCCATCTTGAAACAAGTAGTCCCAGATGAAGTTGGTGCTGCTATGGATCCTTCAAGCAAGATCAAAGATGGTGGTCTGCCAACAGGATTCCACATTGTTGTGAAGGAATTGGCCTTGCAAACCAAAGCAGCCGCTCAGGCAATTGAGTTGCTTGATACAATTGGCAACAAGGGAGAAGTAAGCACCAATCTAAGCGGCAAGGTGCTTGTGCTGCACCATCAATCTACTTTGGTTCAAAGTCTTGGTCTTCCACTTGCACTGCAAGGTGTTGCCAAAGTATGTGTGCATGGGTCCATCAAAGGGAGGAAAAGAGGTGGGCATGTTGATTTGTTTGCGTGTACAGACAAGCATGCCCGCCTGGCAGGCCAAGAGCTGGACAACGAGTTTAGTCTTGCCCATGCCGGAAGATTTGAGAATTGAGGTTGTCTTGGCATACACTGTATTGGCATTCTGTCCCTGGTTGATGAAGGTGTTTGCTTGGAGAATGAAATGTTGCAGAAGTTTGAGTGAGTCTCTGTGGAAAGCATCTTGGAAGTTGCTGCGCACCTGGTTGTTGGCAAGAGTTTTGGATGAGACGGCTGAGGCGGAGGTGTTGTCTTGCTGAAAAATAAGCACAATCAAGTACCAAAGGTGGTGGGCAAGCTCTTCCAATGGCAGCTTGCACTTGTCCTTGAAGGACTGCGTCAAGGACTTAAAAGACATGCTCATTGTGTGTTATGACCTCTTGTATGTGCTCAAAAAGTTGTTTACCATCACAGGCTGCATTGAGCGCATTGGTGTTGTGCACATTGGAGAACCAAATGAGATCACTCTGAAATTGATCAGTGGAAGCAGGAAAAGGTAAAGGGGGGTGCCTGCAAGACTTGGATGGCTTGAACTTGCCTATGTTCTTCACAAGAACTTTGATCAGATGTTGAGCCACATCAATGTGCGCATCCTTGTCATCCAGCTTCCCTGGGAAGAAGATTCATTTGAGATTGTCAGAAGGCTTCAAGCCTTTGTTGAGAAGCTCTTGGATGGCGCAAAGGAGACGGCATTGATTATCTGGTGGCATGACAAATCCATAGCCAAGATGAAGAAGAAAAGAGAAGGGAAGAAAGGAAGTGCTTATGCAATGTAGTCCGATTTGAGTAATACCAGCTGTGACGGGTACGGATCGTAGGTGGTGGTGGTAAGGAGGAAGGCAAGGATGGCTGAGCAGCTGAGTGAATGCGTGAATGCGCACATGCACAATTCATCCAAGGATCCAAGTTCCAAGATTTCCACACGTGACTGATGGCACATGCATATTGGTGGTTGGCTCAGTTTCATTCAACTCTCTGCATCACCATCACCACCATCATCATTGCTCTGTCGCTGTCAACATCATCAAGCTTGTTTTCAGCACAATGGAAATTGACAAGGCCAAATCAGGCCACCACACCCATTCAGCGTCAAGCAACAGCAGCCTTGCATCATCCTCCTGCCAAAAGTATCAACTTGACCCGTTTCTGTCCAACTTTCTTGCCCAAAAAGGAAAAAAAGCACAAGTCCTTCAATTCTTCTCTTGAAACTGCTTTTGATGATACCAAAAAGCTCAAGGAACGGTTTTATGCACTTGACTGCTGCCTCAAGGTGCCTGTTCTTGAGTCGCTGCTCTTGGCCCTTGGCCAAAGCGGTGATGATCTTCCCCTCAAATTTATGAAGGAGGTCTTCCACATGTCCACCTTGCCCCTATAATTCAAATGCAGATATCATCCAAAACCTTGACAAGAAGCAACTCAACTGCACATATTGTATCAATGCCAGCTGTCAGACAGTTAACGTTGTGTGCACCACACCTACCGTAAACTTCAACAATCAATTCTATGGTGGTGGTCTACTGCTCCTCAAAAGCCACATTACGATCCACAACAACCTGTGCCACATCCCTAGTGGCAACGTCCGCACTGGCCCTGTGCATACAGAAGTTGTCAGCACTAAGAAGCCAGCCAAGACCCCCAACATTGCACATCACTACTACAGCAAGGTTCTGCCAATCATCCAGTTGTTGAGTTTTGGCAAGACTAGGACATGCATCTAGTTAAACACCAACTTTCCAGGCGTGCTTGTGTGCCTTCATTCATCCAGCACCAACAGTCCATACCACAACTCCGATTATGTCTCGCTTCCCCCTCAAGACTCTCAGGTCTTTGAGCATTTTGCCAAGCACAACAACAATTACCAGGGAGATGAGAAGCCCACTACTCAACCTGCACATCAACAGTTCAACCTTGTGCACCTTGCCATACTAGCCTGGCTCTCAGCATACTGCAATGCTATTGCATTCTATTTGGCATACCTCAAACAAATGTCTCCCACGTGTTTCTCCACACACCACACGTGCACATCCAACCCGCAACTCTGCTTGTCTACCATTTTATTCCAGCTAGCCAATGCCATCCATACTTCAGACTGTATTCCGCATTGCTTGTTCTGCAAGAGAGCCACATGTCCAAATCACAATCTTATCAAGATTTTCTCACACAACAGGCATCCCCCTGAAGCCTTTGTTTTGCAGCAGCCACATAAGCAGCAAAAGGAGCAAAAGGAGCAAGTGGAGCCAAAGACGTGTGACCCACCACACCTCTACTGCACCCAAAACCTCTGTACCCAGCGCCTTGAGCACATTTGCAAAGATGCAAAGCGCATCAACAAACAGATGCTCAATGCGTATTCAGGACAACTTTCTTGCAACGTCCTCCTCCTCGACACCATCTCAGACTTCCTTTGGGAGAATCTCCACTCCCTCAAAGACTCAACACCCAACTTTGCCAACCAACTCTTTTTCTTTTTGGCCTTTGACAAATGCAGATCTATGGCCAACCTTCTCCCCATCATACATTGAGTATGGTCCCATACTCTCCCAAGGCACACCTGGATTCTGCTTGTCAACACTAACTCAGACCTGGCCCTGCTTGCAGGCAGGACCACCCGCAAAGACTCATGCTGCATGAACCCCAGTGGCATGCATCTGCTCACACAGCCCTTTTTGACAATGCCCCTGGATGTCAATTTTCCACCAGCCTATCGACAAGATCTCTTCAATTGGAACTGCAAGCTCACATTCAAGGAGCTCAACCAGATGCTGCCATGCCTTGGCCGCAATTTTGAAGCCAGCATTCTGATCAGGTATTTTGACAGACTGATCTTTTTCACATTAACCATCAGTGTTTGCAGTTGAGTTATGTCTGTCTGCTACAGTTCATGGGTATTCCTCAGCCATGCCTGATCACTGTGTGTTCCTGCAGCAGCCATCAGCTGCTCATTCACATCTGTCACTTTGCCAGCCATGTCTACCAGTGTGTCAGTGATATCAATCATGTCCATCATTTCACCAGTCAAGTTTGAAAAAGTGTCAGTCCTGTCTGTCACTCAACCAACCTGCTATTCAGTGAAGCAACAGACGGCTCAGTGAGTCTGCGGCTCAGCCAAAAAAGTTGGATTGGTCTGTCAGGCACTAGAGCAGTGTGGGTGAGCATGTCTGGCACACTAGCAGTTTCCATGAATTTTGATGCATCCTTCACCCACCTGTCCGCTGCCCAGCCAAAGAAAAATTTGTTTCCATTGCAGCACTACAGCAGTGTTTTTTGAACTGTCCCTCAGGCTGATGGAGCACGGCCAGGGTGGCCAATTTGGCAGGATGGACTGGTGCCTCTCCTGCAGCTGGCAGACAATGACCAATGGCTAGGTGATGTCTTCACCAGCGCTTCCCTCTCTTCCATCTCATCCCAAGCCTTGCAAGACTCCCCTTCTAGCTACAAGTGCAAGCGCACAGGTGTCAATCCACGGCGCAACTCTGTGGCTGGGGCCTACTATGAATTGCAGGTCAACACAGCCCATTTCTGCTTGGAGATCAAGTGTGAGAATAGCAGGCAAATCATCAAAAAGCTTCAGCTCAAGCTGGCTGCAAGCAAGGAGCACAGGGAGAAAGAGATTCAGGAGTGCAACAAGTACTTTGATGTCATGGAGCACCTTGCAATGTGCATGCACATTGCTGCCGTCCCTCAACCTGTTTCTTTGCCTTCCACTGGCTCCTCAACCCCTTTGGCTCTTTCAGCTTCTGTTGGTTCCTCAACTCACTCAGGTCCCTTGTCTCCCTCAGACTTTGAGTTGAGCTTTCCTTCACATCAATGTCTCTTGGTCCATAGCTTTGTTGTCTTGCTTCATTTTGTCTTCATCAAGCTCATTTATCTCTGCACCACACCTTGTCACCCCTCTGCATCATACCCTGTACTCTCATCTCATTGCATCACACATAATATGTAGCATATCCTTTATTGTTGATGAGGCTCACTGAGCCTCAATCAAATGTTTTTGTTGTCTAACAATTTCCAGTCTATGCACAAGTACGTCTCAAAATTGTTGATGGAGTCAAATTTAGTGATGCACACTTACACGCAACTGCACAATTCTTTTTCTAAACCTCAACCACCATCTTGCTTCACCATTTGTGTGCTTATTTAAACTTCCAGACACTTCAATCTCACAGACATACCCAACATTGCCCTCATGGTCAGATCAGTGTCAAACAGTTGCTCCTTGTTGACATACTTGATGCACTGGAGCTTGCATTGAAGGACAACCTGGAAAAGCACAGGAGGCAGCTCAGTACTTTCCAGGCAATGGTAGATGGTGACAACAACAGTGATAAAAATGCAAGCACTGAGATCACTGACCTATCCAATATCCCCAACATAAGCAGCAACATCAGTCTCAGTCAGGACAGTACTCTTTTCAGACTCCTGCAAGCTTGTTGAGCTCTACAAAACACTACTCAGTCCCACACACTCATATCATGGGTAGTAACAAAAAACTTGTTGATCTTCTCAATTGACATGCCATTAATGACAAGGTAATTTACCAAGGCCTTGTGTGCATGGCACCTGAGGAGTTTGATAATCTGGTGACCTGGCTGCACTCCACTCAGGCATTTGGTTAGGCAGCCTCCCTATCAACAAGGTGAGGAAAATGGGCTTGGTTGCTCTATATTGTTTTGGCTGCTCAGGAAATGGAAGTGGTGAGCACAATACCTTGCTGCAGTGTGGATGCAGTGTGGGAAGCCTCATTGGATGGACAGACAGGACAATTGAATGACTTTTGGAGCTCAACAAGGAAGTCATGTGCTTTGCAAGAGAGGGTGAACAAGCAAGGACAAAGGCTTTGTTTACAAACACATCTGGAGCCAATTAATGGGGACAGCTGGTAGTTGATGGAATGCACATCCCACTTGCTTTCTGACCAAGCATCTTGACCAAAGAACACTACAACTACAAAGGGTTCTTCTTGCTCAATGTTGCCTTGGTGATCTTACTGCACTTTCTCAGTATCATTGAAACAGTTGTTGGCCAGCCTGGCAGCATGCAAGACTCCAGGGTCTAGACCACCTGCAGCAACATCCTCAAGAAACCTTGTCTCTACCTGGACAAAGGTGAATTCATCTGGGTTGATGGTGGCTATGGCTTCTTGCCATTCACATGCAGTCATTTCATGCATATCAACGCTGACAAGAGCCAAGACCTCAAATACTTCAACAACAAGCTCTTGCAAGTAAGAATCAGGGTCAAACATGCTATTGTGTACCTGAAGAATTGGTTCCAATGTCTGTCTGGGTACCATGGCAACATCTAAGGGGTCAATAAACTTGAAGCAGCAGGCAAAGCAATCCAAGCCTGCCTTATTGCACACACCTTTGCAAGTCAATACAACAAGCCTGATGATCTTGCAGAGCTGCTAATGCTCACAAAGGATGATGCAAATGAGGTTGTGCAAGCCCCAATACCCCACCCACAACAAAAAATTTGCAGAAGTCTGATCTATCAAAAGTATGTATGGTACTTTTGAAAGTTCTTGATAATTGATACCCCTACTGTCGCTCTCTTTTCGGAATTCGGATCTGAAGATCAACAAAAGACGCTAAGCAAGCCAGACTGAATCAGAATGGCTGATGCGCATTCTCCAAGGCAGTCTCCAAATGAATTAGGGGCAGACCCACCTCAAGTGAGTCTGTGCGCGTTGTTCCAGTGCTGAGATTGGGCCTCCTTATCCAACTCACCACCTTTCCCCCTGGAACTTGCCATTAAACGTTTCCGCACCCCTCAAATCATGTCTCGCAGCCAAGACCTTTCCATTCTCGCTCTGGCGCTTGAAGATGTCGAGGCAAGGCTGCTTGGCATCAATGACGAGTTGAATCCAGGCCTCGTTCGTGAACTCGAAGCACTCATGCTGAGGACCCATCGCGCATTTTCAGACAGCTTTCAGAACGATCGAGTCATCACGAATATCCACCAAATCACACACAGGATCCGAATTGTGATAGAATCCAGGCTAAGATTGCACCAATGCTTCACGATTCTACGCCGCGATCTAGCTCAAAAGTCACATGCTCATCTTGCATCCGAGGGGGGGTTACAGACGCCCCGAACAGAGTGCGTGTCCACATCCTTGCCCAACTTTTGGTTGAGAACCCATTTCCTCAAGACGCTGGACAATCCTTATCCGTCTCACGAAGAGAAAGACATGCTCGTCCGAAGAATCAACGCATCTGCCGCGCATGAAACTGCAATTGGCGTGCGGAAGGTGTCCCAGTGGTTCATCAACGCTCGCCGCCGTTCTGGATGGTCGCAAATCCTTCGCAAGTTCGCGCGGAACGACCACTCCAAGATGCAGCGGCTCGTGAAGACCAAGCTCCTCTCCACACCCCCAACGAAATTCTCCTCGGAGCAGTCTTTCCTTCCGCAGAGCTTGGACGCGGTCCTCTGCCTTAATCTTGAAAGACAAATTACTGCCGCAGAGAAGAATGACTTCGACAAGGATTGGCTTGGTATGATAAATTGGATCAAATATGGTGTCAGAGAGACTGTTGAAGGACGTATACCTGATCTAGATGTGGAAGGCGAGACGTTCATGCCAGATCGCAGGTGGTCCGGTCCTACATCTGGAAATTCGCGACCGAGCGCAATCTGATCAAGAGCAAGGTTAGATCTCTTCCTTGTCTAACCGAGGCGAGAGAAAGACCCGGCACAGTGATGATCTGGCGGTGGGTTATGCATTTCAAGGATCTTTCGTGTACAGTACAGACCCAGTTAGTCTACCCCGCACATGTGGAGAATCTGATATCATCGATGCATATTCCAACGACTTTTCGACGCCGGTGTGTAAATTTTCAGTAATACACCTTTTTCTAATCAAGACCGACAGAGTCACACCTTTGTTCGGTAAAATCGCAGCTTGTTGGAGACAGTTGACCTCACACGCTCTTCAACAGCCCTGCTGCGATGACCAACAGACCCCCCTTTCAAAACCAACAGCTGGGCATGTTGTTTGTGAGATTCTGCAGGGATCAGTGAAGGATGTATCTCCGCCTTCATGAGCATCAACTCTAATTTCTTCGAACTAGTGCAAGGCTGTTGGTTTTGAAAGGGGGGTCTGTTGGTCATCGCAGCAGGGCTGTTGAAGAGCGCGTGAGCTGTTTCTTGTGTTTCGAACAATTTTGAAATATATCCGTTATGAATGGAGAAAGATGTCATATAGTCTGTGTTTCTAATGCAACCGCTTTCAAAAAATTTGTAGATAACTGCCAACGTGACGGTCTGTCGTTGCGTGAAGAGCAGCAACACAGCGTGAAGCAGCAAGAATGTAGCGTGACACAGGCCGTTATGACAACGTGATGTGCTCCTTTGCGCGATGGCAGTGTGTTAACGTTACTGCTGCTGTTCCAACTACAGCCTGCGCAATCACACACAGTGGCTGCACTACGATGCAGACAATAAGTTGAACAAGACGTCCAGACTGTTAGAGAGACGGTGACAAGCAGGAACAGCGCTTGCATCATGCTCCAGCCCATAACGAGAAGAGCCCATCGAGCAGACGCTGAGGGAGACCCCAATGTTAGATCGAAGAGTCATGGATAGTCTCACGCTATGGTGGTCTCTAACGTAGTCATCACGGCCGGTGTCAGGCTACATTTTTGCTGTTTCAGGCTGTGTTGCCGCTCTTCACACAGCCATCTCGCGTTATATTGGGTTCATATCACATGGCGGTCCTGCCCGATTGGGTTGACCAAGTGATCAGGATCAAATCTCATCACGGTGGGGCACGTGACTTCTAAATGAAAATCCGAGAAACAGCAAAGGCCAATAACATCGAGCCAACTGACCACCCGCGTAGCCTCGTCTCCACTCCCACGAACCCGTGTCTTTCTGCCCTTACAAGCTACCTTTACCACGTTGTACGCCTTCGCCGATATGTCGGTGGTTGGATCCGCGAACAAGCTGGGTGTCATTGAAACAGAGCGGTCCGCACAGCTAAGGTCTTTCCTCCCAACCTTGGAGGCCGACTTGGCTCGACATTACAAGCCGTACTCAGTGTGCAATGTAATCAACGACCCGCATTGGACCGCAATCACGCTACGCTATGTCATCTCCATTGCCATCCCGCGCGTCCTCTCTGCAGGCTCGTCAAGTCATCAAAAGCATACGTTGTTGCCACCCTTCATACTCAACCTCTTTCTCACCGATCAATTTCCCCGTAGAGCAGTTGTCGATACATCCTTTCTGGACCCTAGCTACATTACGCCACGCGATTTCAACATTCTGCAACACGCCAGCAAGTTGCATTCCATGGGCGCCACTTTTGTCTGTACTTATAGCGACCCAGACATTTACGATCTGACTCAGCATCTACTTGTCGAGGTTGTCCGAACAACTACAACCGGCGATGCGATCTGGCAGCTTCCGAGGCGGATCGATACTCCAGAAACATCACTGGATAGCTTGCCATTCTCCAACAGCGGGGTTGCTCATCGCCTAAACGCGTATTTACTATCTTGCCACGCAAGTATTCATGATGAATCTCGGTCGGCAGCTAGCGTCTCTTCCTTTGCCTCGTCATCTAGGGCAGTAGCCCCAACCACTGCGACTCAGGTGCTTGAAGTTGTTCAGATCAAAGGATCTGGAAAAAAAGCTGTGCTCGGCGAATTAGCCAAAAACCAAATGCTGGGAGTGGTTCTGGATTTGAGGGATCGTTATGGGCCATCTCTGGGCAGCTGGACAACATTCTGCGTTCATGGCTGTAACAGTATATACGAGTTATGCTGTGATGCAGAGCGCAAGTTCTTTTGTGCGTGCTTCGTGGCTTGTTACTTCGCAGCCACTTCAATTCAGCTGGCCCGTCTCGTTCGTCAGAGAGCGCAAGACATTGGGTGGAATAAGTCTGCGGCGCCCCTTGGCATCGAACGTTGGAAATCAGAAGTGGTTGCAGTGCTGTGCAGGACCACGCAGTCAGCTGATTGGTTTCGAAAAGTCGATAGCCAAACGAGGGCGCTGATGCGATGCGGTATTCCGCTTACGCCCGACGAGCTGCTCAATGCAAATCCTGGAGACAGTGATCTCCCGGGTATAGAGTCAATCTTCAAGTCCTTCTCAGCCTCAAGACAGCTTGACGGATCCACACTCGATCCAATCGCACTGTTTTCGGACGAGATGAAATCATACCTCTCCGATGAGCCAAATCTCGATAACCTCGCTACCACGCTGATTGACATCTTGGGCACAAAAGAAGCACACGGTCAGCCTTTGTTTTTCTTGGCTCTCGCCGGTCACACCGAGCTTTTCGCACATGCAAGAGATGTCATTGTGCGTATGTGGCAACGGAACCAACATCCAGGTCACTGGCTGATGCTCGTCAGCTCCGGTTTCCAAGAGGATATGGATCGACTATGCTTTGACGACTCAGACCTCAAGTACCAAAAACTTACTCGACCGCACCCATTGCTCACCTTTGACCCATTTGTGGATATGGCTATCGATCTTGGCTGGCATGGTACGCCTCCTTCGTCAAGCAAATTCGTAACATCTCAGCTGCGTGGCATGACGTTTGCCGGTTTGGAATGCGTTTCCTTGCGGTACGGACGACCATTGTGGCTTTCTGAGGATCTGTCCAGTGGTGTTGATGCGCACTTCGGGCATGTCTCACTGAAAAGGGCTCTCTGTGAGGTGCTCCGGCTCACAAGCCCTTTTGCAATCGTCGAGCCCAGCCTTATCTCGCACTTGATTTTTTGGCTGCGTATTCCAATAGACCTGGATCAAGAAGCGGCCCAGGTCTTGCTACCCGAGCTTCTCAATATCCAAAGACTCGCTTCCCTCCGCTACAGCTGCAAAGAAGACTCTGGCATGTCTTCAGACCCAACAGTGAATGCTTATGCCATGCCACTGGAAGAGCCAGTATGTAGTGCGGCCGCCGCGTACCTTTTCCGCACCGAGATCAAGGCTTGGTTCACGGCGACCACATGGGGACAATGGCGTCCCGACCCGGACTCGAGTCAGAGCCAACTGTTCTTGGTCATGATCCTGTTACATCTAGCGACTGACATAGCCCACCACCGAAATATAAAGGGCAACAATGCCATCACCAATACCTTCACGGGAGCATCGTTCACTACCTTGGAGCCCCGCATTGACGGCATTCTCGAACCGATATCGCTTTGGAACTGGATGGAAATGCTACGGTGTGGCGATTCCATCATTGCTGCGCGAGCTGAAGCGAAACAGTGGATGCATAATTGGCTTGTCAACTTCACTCATTTTGCCAAGACACCAACGAGCTTGATAGACAACCATGCGGTTTCAATTGGTATGCTAGTTGACGGTTGGATACGCCAATGCGCTTGGGTGGTCAACCCAACAGGCAAGCAGGACGAATGGTACCTCGTTGTGCCTATCCACGAAGCTGATGCCGCGTACTCCGATGTCGAATCAGGTTGCTCGAAAAAAAAGTCGCTTGCCGACCACCCCTTTGAGCCTAACGCACTTGGTTATGTCCTCATCGAAATTACTCTCACGAATGGTGCAAGGCAATCTGGGCAAAAGCAGCAGCAGAGCGAAAAACATTCCGAACCACGCGACATTGTGGAAAAGGAAGACGGCCTAGCACTTGGCCTAATTCAGTGTGACGCACTACGAGAGACCACCGCACACCGTTCGCATATGGTCATTTCAATTGACATGAAAGCGACGGGCCCCTCGGTCTGGGACGAGAGGGAGTTAAGGGTATCAAGGTCTGTAGACCGCAAGTATAACATACAAACAGATCTCAAAATTCGGCGTTACAAGTTGTTGCTGAACGCAGAGGCCAAGGGTAATCTTTTGAGCCAAGAAGCTTGTTCGCTCCTCCACACCTCTGGTCAGGATGCATTGCTTCGCGGAATGCTGGCAGACTTTATCCCGAGCGATGATGGCAATAACAGTTAAGAGTGCTGTGTTGCAATCTTTTGCGCCAACCAAGTAACTCTGACACCGACATGTAAGATTTGTGCAACATGTGCCTTCCACAAGCCAAGAAAAACAGCCTACTTATTCCTTTTGCCGGATCAGGTCATGATCCGGCTTGGTGTCATCGTGTTTGCATGCAAAGTCATCTTGATATGTTATCGTGGTTGACAGCTTTGCTTTGTGATCAAGCAGTGTGTTATTGTGGTTGCTAATTCAGTGTCATCATGATCCTTGCTACCATCTTATTGTGATTCATTGCAATGAGTGCTACAACTACAACATCTCGGATACCTGGCTTGTTCTTGTCAATTCACTAGTGACTTCACTTGGATCTGACAATGAGCTTGTGCTGGGCTGTGATGACAAGCTTGTGCTTTGCTCTGACAGTGAGCTTGACTCTGGTGACATGTGACTGTCTGGCATGAACTCCTCAAACAAGCCATGACAACAAAGCACCGCTTCAGCATCATGCTCAGGACCAAGGGGGTGTCCAGCTTCAGCAACTATCATCCAGCAGTTTGTCTCTTGCAGCCAGCCTTGAGCCATATCAGGCATGATGTCTTGCAATGATTCCTTGATGAGTGCACAGATGCCATTGCTGTTCTGCAGGTCATGGCAATTCACAAACAGCTTGACCTTTGCAAAGACCTTCTCTGCAATGTTGAACCAAGGCAAGTACAGTGGCAGAAAGCAAACATAGTGTCCTGCTCCTTCAATGGAATCACAAACACTGTTTGACTTGTGGAATGGTACATTTATGAGGATGAAGGTCTTCTGTTGGCCAATATAGCACAACAGGAGAAGCTCTGTGAGGAACTTGGTGAACCAGATTGAGCTCCAAGCGCTGGTCTTGATGTGGCTTGCCTGTACTCCATTGTGGTTCATGGCAACTAAGAGTGAGAGGTTTCTTCCACGGTTGTAAGGTCAATTGCGCTGTGTGGCTTGCATTCCAATGGGAGCCTGTCCCATCTTCCTTGTCTGCTGTAGGTGAAAGCCAGCTTCATCCCAGACAGCTTCATCAATGGTGATACCTTGTGCTTGGAAGCTTCACACCCAGCTCCTTCTTTCATGGATGGTAGCAGGGCTGTTGTGGCAATCATGCTCAATGTTCACCCTCTTGAGGGTGATGTGGAGATGATCACAAAGGACAGTCCGGACCGATGTCTCTGAGATTGCAAGATTTGTCTTATCCTGCAATTCTTGATGGATCTCCTGAAGCAGTGCTCCAGGCTGCTGCAAGACATGCTGCAGCATTGCTTCAAGATGCTGTGGACCAACCTTGCTTCCTTGGAATGTGCCCCCTTCTTCCTCTGTGCTGTTGTTATACCTGTCTCCTTGTACTTACACACAATGCTGTCTACTGTTGACCATGGATATTCAAATTGCTTTGAAATGTCAGCCTTGGTGTGTCCACAATGCATGACGAGCTCAACAATCTTGTTCTGCACTGAGTGAGGTACAATGTTGCGTTTCTTTGTGGGTGGAGGAGGTGCCATGGTGATGAAGAGGTGAGTGTTACTGAGCAGAGCAATGAGCAAGCAAAGCAGCTATATATTGAGGATAATCATAGGCTTGGCTAAAGTTATGCACCCATATCACAATGACATATCACAAAGCTCAGCTACAATCACAATTTCATGCATCTAATAATCTCGATCTGATCAGCCTCAGTCACATTGCATCATTGCACATCATAATCTGTCATCACAATAACACTAGCCAAGGTCACAAAGAGATTTTGCAGTATCACGGTCTGATCTGGCAAAAGGGATATGTAGTTCTCACATGCACAATGATTCCTGTTCTTTTGATTGTTACAGTCTAGAGCAACTAGTGTTGATTCTGTTTACATGTGTGTCAACATTGTGTGTCCTTACAAGAAGAAGAGTAGCTAGATTCTGAAGAGAGGAAGACAACAAACATGCAGGTCATGGAGGCCCAAGCCCCTAGCCCTGGGCTGTGGTCTGCCAGCTGCAGGAGAGGCACCAGTCCATCCTGCCAAATTGGCCACCCTGGCCGTGCTCCATCAGCCTGAGGGACAGTTCAAAAAACACTGCTGTAGTGCTGCAATGGAAACAAATTTTTCTTTGGCTGGGCAGCGGACAGGTGGGTGAAGGATGCATCAAAATTCATGGAAACTGCTAGTGTGCCAGACATGCTCACCCACACTGCTCCAGTGCCTGACAGACCAATCCAACTTTTTGGCTGAGAATTGCTACAGTCAGGTGTTTGCCAGCTGGGTGCAGCAGTTGGACCAGCAGAAGCGGTTGGCAGCCATCTTTTTTGATGAGTGCCATGTCTGCGTAACTCAAAACACATTCTGACCTGCAATGGAGAAGATCAAGGCACTCATCTCTGCAGTGCAGGTGCTGCAGCACTTCCTCACTGCTACGCTGCCACCAGCCATGGTTCACACTTTCAAGACCACACTCTGTTTACTGCAAGATGGTACTGGCATTATCAGAGCTGCTACCAACCGCAAGAACATCTCTTACAAAGTCCAGCAGCTTACGTCAAGTGCAGAGATGCAATTCCAGATCAAGCATCTCCTGGAAACTCATCCAGCTGGTGCTGTGATGGTGTTCTGCAAGTCCACCACAGCAGCACAGACCACAGCAGAGGAGTTGGGTTGTGCTTGCGTGATTGCAGACATGGCAGAGGAACTGAAGCAGAGAACAGTCTCACTCTGGTTGTGGTGCTCAGCCACAGAGACCAACACCAGCAAGCGTGTCATTGTTGGACCCACAGCTATTGGCACAGGCATCAATCCACAGCATGTCAATTTGGTGGTCCATTGTGGTGATACATGGGACATGGTCAGTTACATTCAAGAGTCAGGATGTGGTGGACACAGTGGCAGTGGAGCTTCTGTGGTGCTGTTGGCTGCCAGAGTCCAAACACATGAAGCACAGGTGCAGCTGTACATAGAGGAGCGTACTTGCTGGCGCCTGGCCATTTCACGCTACATGGATGGGATACCAGTGACCTGCCTCAGCCAGCCAGACTTTGCGCTGTGTGGCCTCTGCCAGCAGCACGTGGAAGGGCCAGTCACACTGCCAAAGGAGATCATCAACTTGGAGTCACCACCAGAGTCTGACAAGCATGAGTGGCAGCAGAATGGCAAGACTCAGACTGCCGGTCAGCTTCAAGCCACAAGCAGTAGTAGACAGTTGCAAGTCAACACCACAACAGGCACAGATTCACCAACACCACATCAGCGGCAGCATCAAGACTTTACAGCGCAAGACCTGGATCATCAGCAGTCAGCAGTAGGTGCAGTGGCTGGACCATCAACATCAACTGCAGCTCAGCTTCAGCCTGCACCGCCCATTCTCAGTCTCACTCCTCTGCCATTTGCGTTCAGCCTCAGCCCGTCACCACCACATCCACCTGTGCACATTGATGTAGACACTTCAAGCAGCAGAGCGTTACTACAAAGCCTTGCTGGTGTGTGCTCTTTGTGCTACCTCTTCCGCAATCAGCACACATGCACCAGCCAACACGGCATCAGACACACTTTCAGCAACTGCAACTGCTGGGCACAGATCAAGGACAGGTTGCCGCAATCTGAACCACGCATCAATGCAACCTACATTGGTGGTCTCAAGCGCCGCATGCAGAAAGCAAAGCACATTGCATGTTACGCATGCCTGGTTCCAATCAACATTTGTGCCAATAATGGCTCAAACAATTCTACGGCTTGCTCACGCAGGTATGCAGACATTGTGCTGCCGGTAGTTGCAGCAGTGCTCAGATGCAGAGAGCACACTGCCAAAGTGTTGTGGTCCATTGGCTTGGAGTAGATGGATACTCTTCCAGTGGTTGTGCAAGGTGAGCTGGGATCAGCGGTGACCTACAAAGGCAAGAGTATGCTGTTAGCATTTGCCATGTTTGTGGCAGCCACAGAGGCAGTGGCTATGTAGATAGAGATTTTTGTGTGTTTCTTCAATTTCTTCAGTTGCATTGCCAGTGTCTGTGAATGTGAAGACCAAGTGGAGGCCAGACACGTCAAAAAGCTCCAAGCAGTCCGTCTCTTTGAGACAGGGTAAATTTTGGAATCAATCTGTCTCTTTGAGATGGATCAAATTCCAAAATGGACATGTCTCTTTGAGACAGACTGCACTTCCCATCTACCTGCACACCACACTACCATGACCTACATTGTCTCAAGCAGATCAGAAACACATCAAGAGGTTGCAGTACAGCCTTGCCTCCATCAATGCCAAGATGTATACCTTAGACAAGCAGTACAAGGTGACAGAGAAGGACCACCAGACAAAGCGCTCTTGGACTCTGCCCACCATCGCCAGTCAGGCTATCACCTCCTTTGACAACTGCAAGAACACACTCTATACCTGCAATGTCAACCTCCAGGACAGCAAAACCAGCAACATCTTCCTCCAGCGCTTCTGTCTGGCCACTGAGTCTGCTGCCTCCAGCATGATTGAGAGCTACAGCAAAGGTGCCACCTTATTCCACAAGGTCATGGAGACCGCCAAGTGCAAGAAGCACAAGGCAGACACTTGGCAGACAGAGGATCAGCAGCAGCGCTTTCCACACTACCACTTTGGCATCTGGTACAACAAGATGCTGGTCAATTTGACTCTCACCAATGAAACAAAGAAGCCAAGGAGGGAAGAAGGCAGGAAAGTGGTGGCAGATTCTGCATCTGGTTCAAGGAATACACCTGCAAGTTTGTTCTGCCCATTGTCACCAACCCAGACTCTGGTCTCTGTGACTTGACAATGTCACCATTCCATTGTCTCTCCAGTGGTGTGCACAAAGATGTGCATCATGTCAATGTCTCCTGCCTTGTCAATCTTGGTCAGCATGCAATAACGTAATTCATGTAGAAGCAACGCATATGTAGAAGCAACGCATATGTAGAAGCAACGCATATGTAGAAGCAACGCATATTACGTGAGTTGAAATTGTCTGATGGTAGCACTTTTGGTGATGATGAGGAAGCATATTTGTGGTTGTGACATACCGCAAAACTTACATTGCTGTGGTTGCAAGAAGCTATCTAACACTGAGAACTGGATGAAACTAGGGCTTGTTGTGCAAGGTACTAGCATATGGTATCTCATCATAGAAGAAGCCCGGACTATCACCATCATTGTCAATGGCACTGAGAGGCTTGCCGTCATCGAGCTTGTCCAGGAGAATGTGCATTGGCAGTGGAGCTGGTGCAACAGATGATGGCAACAGGTGCTCATCGCCATCATCTCCTTCATTGTTGTCATTGTCTGCTGCTGTGGCAGATGGTGGTGCTCTGCACATCTCCTCCCAACGTTGCCTCTCCTGCTCTTTCTGATGTTGCTTTGCTCGGATTGCAGGCCTTTTTGCCACCAACTGATGCTCTGCATACTCACAAGTGATCATACGCTCCTTTGACAACAGCATCTGGTCACCATCTTTCTTCTTTGTTGTCACCTTCTTCTTCACCTGCCTGCTTTGCTCCTCCTGTGTCCATAAGACCGCATTCTCTGCCTGTAGCACTGAGATTGTTGCTTGTGGCTCCTGATACACTTCCAACAGATTCTGCTTGATCATCCTTGCATTGTGTGGGTCTGTATTCATCCAGCATGGCGTTGATGGTGGTGTTTGTTCCAATCTCTTGCAGCGGCATCCTCTGCGCTTCTGATTGCCGCTTTCCAGCAGCATAGCCAGGAAGCCGAGCCAGTACCTTCTCTGGATCAGGGTTGATGCTGATACCAGAGTCCGAGAAAGCTTTCCAGGCTGCTGTCTGCATCAAGACCTTCTCGTGTGCCTGAGCAAAGAATGTACTGAACTTTGACTTGTCAATGTCAGCATGAGCATGCTGTGCCACAGTGTTGATGATCTGGTGATAGGCCGCTTTCAGTGGAGCAAAGATGGAGACGTCTAATGGCTGCATTATATGAGTTGAATGTGCTAGAAGACAGATCAGAATGATCTTGCATGACCAAAGAGCAACCAAAACCATTGGGCTTGTGTGGGAACTGTGGCCATCAATGATGAGCAATTGCCACAATGATGGTGAGGATGGTTTTGCATTGGCATCAAATACCTTTTCAACCCACATCAAGGTAAGTTCCTTGTCTGTCCAACCCTTGTCCAACTTTGAAAAGAACCAAGTGCTGGGGATGTCTTGCATGTGCTGCTGCTTGCCATGGTGTGAGTCTTCCTGTTCATGATGAGGAGTGGTGGCAAGACCTGTCCTCCGCTTCTAATGCACTCGATGACTGTTGCAGACTCCCAGCTACCTGGCTGTGCTTTGAACCAAGCAGCCTGATCACCAGAAGGAGCAACAACTGGCTCACTTCCACCCTGACCAAACATGAAGCCAGATTTGTCCATGTTGAAGATGTCCATTGATGCTATACTGTATTCACGTATGATGGTGCCAAGCCAATCAAGCCAGAGTCGTACTCCCTCCTCATTGGTGGCCTGCATGCGTGCATTCTCTAGACAGTGTAACCAGCATGAGCGGACTGAGGGATGCCAGATCAGGAAGCCTTGCAACCACGCACATCCCAAAGAAACTGGCTTGGTCTGACCTGGAATTGGACAGGTGATGGTCTCTGCATACTCACAGATCATGGATGGTGTCAGAGGGAAGCCGCTGCAGGCACAGTGTTGGATATAGGCTAGTGGCTCATTTGTCATTGTCACAGACTACAGATGATGATGAGTGACTCATTTGTCATTGTTGTGTAGTATAGGGAATTATTGGCACTTACAATTGACAATTGAGGGATGATTGTTGAGGAATCACCAACATTTCTCAGTGAATTGCCAATGTCTTACAAGAAGATGTTGGAGGACACAAAGGGAACCTCAGCTAACGCATAACCAGACCCTCACTTATGCATAAATAGTCAGATAACTACATTGTAGTTAGTGATAGTTCCCCATCAAATCATGAACTTGTCTTTCCTCACATAAAACACCATCAACAGACACAATTGTTGTACAATTGTGCCCTATAGTTCCCTTTAGCCCCCTACAACCTCAATCTCACATTTATCTACTCTGCAGAGTCCCAAGCTACCTGCTTGCTGGATTTGAACCTCAACTCAAGACACATCCAACATCCTTAGTGTGCTACTATACCGCAGGTATAACAACTGCAAGGCAACTCTTGGCACTGCCCGTCAATTGGCCAATCCAATTTGGTAATTATAAGATACGGCAATTAACTAATGGATCCTTATTCTCAATTAGTCACCAAAAGTACATTTATTGTGCCCAGTTACCAACTATCCCAATTTATTGTCACAACTAAAGACTTGATCCAGAGCTCAATTTCCAACAGGTGGTGATGGTAACTTAGTGTGAGCGCTTGCGCCAATGCCAATGGCCACAACTCAGCCAAGTTGCAAGTTTCAATTCAATTTCCACAGCACACAGTGTTGCAAGTTCCAAGTTGTGAGTTCCAATTTTCCATTTCCAAAAGTTGTTAGGTTGAAGATTTCAACATGATTGAAGGGTTGTGTTGGTTCAGGGACATTGAGGGAAGCAACAAAAACAGGCTCAGGTCTCACTCTAATTAATGAGTCTAAAGGATTCTCACATTTTAACTTTGGGTTTGCACAATTTGGGCTCAGTTTGTTGTTCAAAAGTAGGATAACCTATCACCATTACCATCATCACCTTCAATCATCATGACTTGCCTCTCAGCATATATCACACCAATCCACTTGCAAACACTTGTGTTACATCATCTAGCCTCAGCCATCTCCAGCTATGACTTGTTCAGCACAGACCAGCAGTTCACCCACACCACCAATTGCCATCAAATCAACCCATACATCAATCTGCTCTATCACCACCTCTGACAATGATACTGACACCCACATCTTGGTAGCAGCCAAACTCAAGCGTCTTTTACACACTGATCCTACGCTCCAAAAACCTTACAACAGCTTTCACCACATGTTTGACCAATGGGATATTGACAAAAGCAAACAACAAGACTGAGCCAGAATGATTGAAGGTGCTTTGGAGACCAAAACGCTTCAACATTGCATGGAAGCACTCAAAGCACACCCTCAATTCACCACAGCTATGCTTCAGTATCAGCATTGGGAGCAGCTCTTCATGCAGTCTGGAATTGCCTTCCGCCTTGCAACCTTGGAGGTTTGTTTCAACAAGCTCAAACAAGTGTGTCTTAACAGTCTCTTGGCATTTCAGCAGCTAGACAAGCTTGAGTGCCTTGCTGTTTTGATCCAACATGCTCTGCTGCCTTTTGATTCAAGTCTCATCCACCATCCCCACCCCTCTGCATCCCAGTTGGCCACCGTTCTTGAGACAGACCCAATGACTAGGGTGCACTCCAACTTCTCAAAGAGATTCCATGGTCCTGCTGTAAAGCGCCTATTGGCCCATCTAGACAAGCATGAGTATAGCATGTGCCAATATGCTCTTAGCATCCAAACAACCACCGCCTCATCCACCACACGCTCTATAGCTTGCCACCCCACAAGTCCACACCAGCACCCTCACACAACTTGCAGCACACTTGAGCCACATCCATGTCAGGCTTCTCCATCTTCAAGCTCAGCGGGCACCAACGCTGATACTACCGTCATTTCAGCCAATCAAGACGATCAAGACAAAAATGCAAACAACAACAACTGCTACTACAGCAGGGTGCTTCCAATCATCCAATTGTCTGGGTTTGGCAAGACTAAGATGTGCATTCACTTGAGTTTTGTTCAACCTGGTATGCTCATGTGTTTGCGCAACCCGCCTGAAGCCGCTGCCGTTTTGTTCCCTCCTCAAGACACTGAGATAGCCAACTACTTTGACAGCTGCCACACCTCTTACTTTGGCACAAAAGTCAATCCGGATGCTCCCAACTTTCAGCCCAATTGACTCCACGCAACCATGGCTTACTTTCTTGCTGCATATTGTTCCGAGCTCCATCGCCTTATCTTGCACTTGATCCAACTATCCGGATGCTTTACTAACTTGAATGCAGATTGTCTCGACGCCGCTGCCAGTGTTTCTCACCACCCACTTTGCCCAACCTGCAGTCGCGACCACAATGCATCCCGGTGTTGGAACTTGGTTGTGTACGCTCTGGCACTTGCACTGCATAAAAAGAGCGACTTTCTAAGCAACTTGCAGACTGACGCCTCGCCAAAACTATGTCCTCACTCGAAACTCGCTCATCTCGCATCGTTGGCCACCATCGATGGGCTTGCAACCGCCTGTAATCCTCCGCCGCCGCCTCCTCCTCCTCCTCCTCCTCCTCCTCCTCCTCCTCCTCCTCCTCCTCCTCCTCCTCCTCCTCCTCCTCCTCCTCCTCCTCCTCCTCCTCCTCCTTCTGTTGTAGCTGTGTATGCCATTGACAACGATCCGATGGCCACTTTCACTCAGCTCATAGGCCAATGCGCCCGTACCGATATGCTCAAACGCATCTGTGACACGGCAAAGAGAGAGCTCGAGGCATACTGTAAAACCAACGAAGGTAGCATGGATGCGGGAAGGACCGAGGAATTGTGTGTAGCTCGAGTACTCAGGTCAGCGGTGGCCAGACTCGAGCAGCCCGTACCCGAAAAGCTCAGAGACCGCACCTACTTCTTCCTAGCATTGGACGAGTTTGAGACCTATTCTGCGATGCTTCCATACCTCCATCGCGTCTGGAAGATAGCCATGCCCCAGTATTCTTTGCTCCTGGATAGCAACAGTTCCATCCACGAGGTCGCCGGTCCCCATGCCATGATAAATCCACTCGAACCGAAAATGGATCAAGTCGCCTCGTTTAGCCTTTCACCATCATGCCAAGCCACGTCAATCTTACAAGGGCAAGCCGCTAGAGCCCGAAGCGACGGCGAGGATGAACCTTGGGTCTGCCGTCGAAATGCCCGTCATCTTCCATGACGGTCATCAAGGTGTCTTGGCGTGCGGCAAGGCGGAGCCCTACGGAAGCGAGGTCGAGCGAAACTCCACTTAGGTCGGAGAGCGCGAGGGAGGGCAAATGTCAGGTTCAGGGTCGAGAGCTTCGTACCACAGGTGCCCCATGCGCGCGGAACATACGCCTGAAATACATGAGTCCTGTCCTTTCCATCTGGCTTTCCCCATCGAGCCTAGACATCGCTTGTTGCCTTTGTGCTGTTTGAAACGGTCCCTTCCGCATCTGCATGGATGTGAAGTGCAGCTGGCAAGTTGTCCCGATGGGCTGTACGTTCTGTTTCAATGACTCGCTGATCGTACACAACGACCCCGAGGAAGAGCGGCTCAAAGGAATTCGAGAGGGGTTGAAAGAGACGCTGTCGGTGGGCTGGCGACCGCAGAGCGGTTCTGCTTGCATTCTGTATGCAGTGTGATGATGAGCACACGTGGGGATCCAGAGTCTGCTTGCATGCTCAAGACTTGAAGAAACATGCTTGCGATCAATTAGAAATGACCCCTGCTAGGATCAAGTGCATCTCAGAAGCTGCACTCGTCGTCCGGGCGCAGTTCCACAGTCCAGTAGATAGGCTCGTCGGTCACCACCTCCACCACACCCTGCTCGTCATGCACATGATTCGACGTGGACAAGAACCCACCTAACGTCGTCGAGTCTCCTTGCAAATTCCATTCCAGTCCTTTTGTCGTCACCTTTGCTCCCCCAATTCCTACTCCCAACGGCAGAATACCGCACGTCTTTCCCATCACTTGGCGTGCCATCTTGAGCGTATGTTTGCCCTTGGGCAGAAGCCATGCAACGCTGCCATCGCCAACCGCAAATGTTCGCTGCCTCTTTCTGAGCCGGTTGCCGCGGTCTTTGCGGTTTTCTGGATCCATGACACTGCCTAGGTCTTCTGTGTTCGGCATCAACTGCCATAGAACGTGCAGCGTGTGGACGCTCTGATCCAGGCGACCGGCGAGGCCGCCAAAGATGATCAGCGTAAGCTCTATGCCATCTGCCGATGCTTTTTCCTGGTCTTCCACCTCTTGGATGGTCTTCTGCAGATCCGAGGCGTACTGCGAAGGTCGCACATGCACAGCAACTCCTTTTGATTTGAAGAAACGTTGTGTTTCTGGTCGAATCGAGTCAAGATCGCCGAGGATGGCGTTTGGCAAAGGTACCCGAGAGTCTCCGTTTCCCTCTGCAAATGCGGCAGCGCCAAAAGAGTCAAGCAGGCGATTGGCTGCACCGTCAGCACACAAACGGAGCGACGCTGATTGCCACAAACGGCGGAAATGCCCAATTTGACGCGAATCGATGGGAGAGTTGAGCAATACCATCGCATAGCGCGGTACGCTCCCTTGCCATGTGGGCAGGAGGAAGGGGGATGGATCCCATGTCTTCTCGGATGTGGTGTTTGTTGCTGTTTGCTCGGCATGCTTCCTTATGAGGCTATGGCCGTTATCTATTACCGGCGCCGTCGCTGACTCTTCCTCCTCCCATGGCCTGGCAAATACGTCGACGCCTTCGCATCTTGGCATCTCTGGGCACTCTTCTGGTCGAGCCGGCACGTCAAAGTGGAAACCATCGAAGGCCGAGTACGTCTCAAGCTGTGATCCATTCTTGGCCGATTGTTGCCAGGCCTGGTACGCCTGCACCTCGAACTCTTTCATGACAATCGCCTTTCGCTCTAGGTCACCGAGCTGTCGATCTTGGGCTGACTGCTGTTTTTGAGACGACTCCACATTGGTGTCTGTAGTGTCGAGCAAGTAGTGTGGAGGGCTGGGATACTTTGTAGAAAAGTGGTTCAGGATCAAACGCTTTGCATTCACCAATGCAGCAAAGTGGCCCGCTACTTGTGGTACAGAGTGGCCACGCAGCCGAGCTTTTGCTGCTATCTCGTCGAAAGAGTCTGCTTTGCCGTTCTTGTTGAGATGCGGCGGGAGCGCAATGTTGGTGCTCTCGTGCACCAAAACGTCGGATCCGTACGCGAGCGCTGGCAAGCCACAGCCAGCAAGAAGCTGCGTCTCTGAGAAGCCACCGGTTCCATCGCTCGTGTCACCCATGATGGTCACTTTGCGTCCGGGTAGGCTCAACTGTGGCGGGCTGAGGATGATGCCATCAGGGAGGTGGACAGACCGGCGCTGTGTGGTGAGCGTTGATAGGAGAGGAAGAGGGTGTCGGATGCCTCTCTGTTCGAGCAGTGCTGGTGCGTTGCGTTTGAGTGCCTCGGAAATACTGGGGTCAAGAGGTTGCGCTCTTGCTTCTTCCTGAAATACGTAAGCAAGCGTGGGACATCGGTGCGAGATGGGTGCGGCGCTAACATGCACACGGTGACCTTGGTTCGACGTTTTGAATGAGAGGAAGTTGGGCCAGCTGAACGATCTTGGGTCCATGTCGAGGTTGCGTCCTGAATTGGCCTCGCCATCGTGCAATGGTAGGTTGGGTATTGTGCGCTGGGGCTGATCC
Source organism: Ustilago trichophora (assembly GCA_900323505.1). NCBI lineage: Eukaryota > Fungi > Basidiomycota > Ustilaginomycetes > Ustilaginales > Ustilaginaceae > Ustilago > Ustilago trichophora. The sequence goes on from OOIN01000046.1 coordinate 130,434, forward strand.
TTGAGCGCATGAGGCGCACCGTCTGCGATCTGATCAAGCGATGGCCACACGAATTCGTGTACCACATATTTGCCGCTCAGCTGCGAGTAGCAGAGAGAAAGAGTCGTACGTATCAAGGCACGCAAACCTGGAGGGCCGTAGATTTCTACACGCGGCGCTACACTTTCGGCTGAAGCAGAAACGCCTGATGGACCCATCATGGACATGAGCAGCGGTACAAGACCGAGGACGTGATCGGCGTGAAGATGGGTGATGAGGATCGTCTTGAGGTTGGCAAGCCGCTCGTCGACGCCGACGTATCGAGAGCGGAATTGACGCTGTGTACCTTCACCGCAATCGACCATGACAGTGTGGTTGTCCAGCTTGAACAAGAGCGAAGAGTAGTTCCTAGTCGAGTTGGGCATGGACGATGTGCCCAGGAACTTGATTGACATGCGCGGTGCCACCATGATTGCTCGATTGCTCGCTATTGGCACTTGTTTGCAGCGGGTGTTTCCGAACAGAGATGCGACCGATGGTTTCGCAAGCCGGCCAGGTTTAATGCGAGGGTGGACTTGAGGTTGCGCTTGAGGTTGATGTTGGCGGTAATGGATAATGTCGATGAGGAAAGCATCGATAACTGTCTAAATAATTGTCGAAAAGAGCCTCCTCCAAAATCCTATGCAGTAGAATTGGCCGACACCCGAAAAATCAACATTTATTATCAGAATCGAGGCCAAAAAGGTCCAATTGCTCCACCTGCAATTTCACAGTGTAGTACTGTACAGAGTTCATGCACTCAAATGACTCGTCTCCAGAAACAGACGCAAACGTCTGGAGTCGAGCTGCTCCTCCCGATGAGGGGCTCTCTGTCAAGAGTCTGTGTTGCGCATAGCTTGTACGGACCGCTCGGTGACCCTTTGACAACGGGTACAAACCGGACACAGGGTTGCAAAGATATCGACCGACATGGAGAATGCTGAGGTATACCGGGCTCGCAAAGGGCAAATGCGTGACTGCAAGATGATAGATTGCGGACAAGCGTAACACCATACTGACAGGGATAGACAGACGTACAGATATAGGTGAGGTGAGGTATCAAAGCGATAGCTTACAAGCGCAGAAGAACGGGGAAAGGGCGAGAGGAGAGCGTGACCAACAGGGGTAGCGAGCCTGTATTTCCATTAGTGTCCTCGTCGACGAGCGGCATCGCGCGCCTCGAGCCGATCCTTTTCGACCTGGGCACGTAGAGCAGCGCGCATCTTTTTGACAAAGGTGTAGAATTTGCGTGTAGAGTTGAGTTGGTGCAACAGCGACTCTTGCAGACTTTGTTGGAGCGTTGGCGACACTGAAGAGAGCTTGTACTGGGTGCTGTTGACGTCGATGGTAAAGTGGCACTCGTGCGACCAGTCGTCTGCGTTCATGAGGTTGAAGGTGAATTTGAGCTGATCACCTACCTTGGTAGGTACGACGGAACAGCCGGTCTTGCCCTCCAATAGGCGCAGCTCGGGGCCGTTTTTGTCGACCTGCTCCTTGAATTTTTGCCTCTGTGACTGCTTGGCCTGCTTCTTTTTTTCCAAATTCTGTCGAAGCTCGGCAAGCTCTGCTTGGAGCCCGTTGCATCTCTGTGTGAGCGACGCCTTTTGCGCCTGGAGTGCTTGTTGCCGGGATCGAAGTTTGGCGTCGTGCTCTCGTTCGTGAGCGATTGTGTGCCATAGCTCGCCCTGGGTGGCTTTGGCATGGTCAATCTCGCGATCGAGCGTGCCGAGTTGATTGCGATGCTCCATCCTGTTGGCATCGAATTCGGCCTTGTCGTCGTTAATGTTGGAGATGGCATTCTCGGTATAGGCACGGAAGCGTGTGGAGAAGGTCTTGACGGCCAAGACGATACTGGAAAAGTCAAAGACGGCATTGTTATCCAGATCGGCATACACCTTGCGCATTTCGGCATTGGATGGTGCCACCGATCCGAACTGTCTTCGTGGCGTGGCAAGGACTGATGGACATGGCGCGGCTGACATTGTGGTGTGAGGCAAAGGGGAATATGCGGCTGGCAGAGGGGTGGTGTGTTTTCTATGTGTGAGCGAAGGGTGAAAGGTAGTCTCGAAGTGAGGGATGATATGGATGTATTGGCTGGCGCTTAGTAGCAGCGGCAGCAGAAACAGCAGCAGCAACAGCAGTAGCAGAGCGGGTGATGAACGGCTTGTAGCGATTTGATGTGATGTGATGTGATGTGATATGATGTGATGTGATGTGATGTGATGTGATGTGATGTGATGTGATGTGATGTGAATTGATCTGATCACTGATCTGATTCCATATGGTCAAGATGATGGTAGTTGGACGGCACGTTTCATGACTTTGGACCAAAAAGTGTTGATCTATCTTGCTGCACAAACGCGCCCGCCTCGCCTCGATTCCCCAAAGCTCTGATAAAGTGGCTGAAAAATGGTCAAAGGGTCTCGGCACGTGACCGCGTCGCGCCGTTGGACACACAAACCAGAGGGAACGTGGAAGCGAATGCATTTCAACATTCTGTTTCAAACACCACTCTCTCTTCTTGGTACGGCGATGTGATGTGATGTGATGTGTGATATGTGGTGTGTGATATGTGATGTGTGATGTGATGTGTGGCTGATAGGTGTTGGTTTCTGCAACATGTAATCTTCGGACCACTTGGTTAATCGCACTACTGTGGAGCTGTCTGCTTCTGCACATTTCCCGCCTCGGGTTGTGTGCGTGCAATATCAACTGACGCTCCTACTTGTCCGACTTGGAGGTTAGGTCGAGTACACATCGTGCTGCTACGTCGTCTTGACCACCACCACCTCCACCTTACACCTTTACCAGAGTCCCTTACCGACCCCTTTCTACATTGCTTGCAAAGCCTATATCTCGATAGGTATCCCTCTCACATCAGCCGGTCATGGCTCACGTATCAGCTCTCGACGCCAGCGCTTCAGCGTCTTCGCCTCTCACTCCCTCAAAAAAGGAAAACAGCTACTCGCAACTCCCCCTAGCCACCGAGCAGATCAAGCCGCCAAACAATCACCAACTTTCGGGCATCAATCAATCCTCCGACGACGCTCATCCTGACCCAAAAGGCAGTTGGAGGAGCTGGCGCCGTGGCGATGGACTGCAGCGGTGGGAGAACGAAGTCGTCCGCAGCACCGAAGTACAACGCAAGGCCAACGTAGCCCAACTCTACTTTCTCAACTACTATTTCGATAACCTTCGCTACCTCACTGACCGCAAAGCAAGGCACACGCGCTTCAACAACTCGACTCGTGCCCGTGGACTCCTCCCAGACGCTTCCAACTCGCAACCTACCCCGGAATATCTCAAGGAACGCAGCTCGTACTTTGGACGCGAACGTGTTCTCCTTCGCAAGAGGAGGACAAAGCTGCGCGTAAACCAGTTCCATATCATCACCCAGGTCGGAGCCGGTGGCTACGGTGAGGTCTTCCTTGCCCGCAAGCGTGACACGGGTGAAATCTGCGCGCTCAAGCGCTTGAAGAAGCGTGTCCTTGTCAAGACGGACGAGGTGCGACACGTTCTCACCGAGAGAGACATTCTTACCGCCACCAAGACGCCTTGGCTCGTCCGACTGCTCTATGCATTCCAGGATCCCGATTACGTCTTCTTGGCAATGGAGTACGTTCCCGGTGGAGACTTTCGCACGCTCCTATGCAATAATGGTGCGCTCAAGGAGGAATACGCTCGTTTTTACATGGCCGAGATGCTTGTCTCGGTCAACGAGCTTCATCGTCTAGGTTACATCCATCGTGACCTCAAGCCCGAGAACTTCCTGGTCGACTCCAGTGGTCACGTCAAGCTCACCGACTTCGGACTGGCTTCGGGTGCGCTCAACCCTGGCAAGATCGAATCGATGAAGGCCAAGCTCGAAGCTGTCAAGGACACTGACTTTGTCTACCGCACACCTGCCGAGCGTGGATCAATGTACAAGAAGATGATCCAGTACACGCAGCACCGTGCCAACTCGATTGTTGGCAGCCCAGACTACATTGCCCCCGAGATGCTGCGTGGACGCCAGTACAGCTTTGGTGTAGACTACTGGAGCTTGGGATGCATCTTGTATGAGTTCTTGTGCGGCTTCCCGCCATTCAGTGGCAGCAATCCGGACGAGACGTTTGCCAACCTCAAGAACTGGCAAAAGGTGCTGCAGCGTCCCGTATACGACACGCCCGAGAACATGCAATTCAACTTGAGCGGTGTGGCTTGGGATGCCATCACCAAGCTCGTCGACACGCCCGAACGACGTTACAGCAACCTAGACCTGGTGCAAGCTCATCCCTTCTTTGGCTCGTTGGATTTGGGCCGCTTGCGCGAGCTCAAGGCGCCTTTCATTCCTGAACTCGAGAGCGAGGAGGACACGGGCTACTTTGATAACTTTGACGATCCAGCTGATCTGGCGCGCTACAAGGACGTTCACGAAAAGCAGAAGAACGTCGAAGCGGTGAGAGAGACGGGTTCAGGCGCAGGCGGACGTGGTATGTGGGCCGGATTCACGTTTGGCAAGAATGGTGTAGGAGCCAACGGACAGCCTTTGTATGCTTACGCGTCGTCGACGGTCAAGGATGCCTCGGATGCCTTTGCCACCATGTTCTGATCGAGCTCGCCACCAAATTGCAGCAGTTGGACCTTCTAAACTCACATGACCCTTACGACGTTTTCATGATTACGATTATTGTTTCTGCTATACCCCATCAGCAGCGCCTATGTGTGTGCTTTGCTTGTCGCAAAGTCACTGTAGCGATGCCACTCTGATCCCCTTTTTGGTTCGTTATTATTCGATGTCGCCTCATTCTTCGCTCCCTTGGACTGTGTTGAGCGTTTGACTGCAAAATTGTAGGAAGTGCGGTGTTATGTGATCAGATGTTGCAAAGAGCGGACTCTCTCACTGAGCTTGGCCTCGACTTGGCGCAGCTGGCATATCATCCGTATCATGACTCGATGGCTGTGCTGATATCCTTCGCTCAGCTTGTTGCAGCTTCACTGTTGCCTTTCTGTGTGTCGGCAGCTTTTTCATGACAAGTTGACAAAGCTCTCTCTCTTTCTCTCTTCCTATTCTCAGCAGCCCCTCTGGCCCTGTCAACCCTAGTGTGCAATTGAGTCTTGCTTCTTTTCAGCAAAAGCCATGCTAGTCCTCTCTCTTTTTGTTCCCGGAAAAGGCCGTATCTGCCAGCTCTTGTCGCTGATGGCAGGGATCAGTTTTGCTAGGCCTGCACAGCTGAAGAGTTGCTGCATTTGCCCTGTGGTTATCAACCTGTCTTTTCCGCCCCCTTCTCTTCACCATCCTCTACAACATCTCAGCTTGTTGGCATTTTGGCCAAAAACATCTTCAGTGGCTTCTTGTCCTCACCTTGGATGCCTCTTTGAGGCTGCAAGTAATGTGAGCGGCCCATTAAAGAGTCAGGCCCATTAAAGAATCATTTTGTGCGTATATACACCCAACCCTCTTTGCATTTTGGTGGCCATTTGACACACACAAAGGAGGGTCAAAGCAGGTCAATCTTGTCATCTGAGCAGTCATCTTCATACCAATCATGATATCTGGGCTCCTCCAGCTCTTCCAGGCCTGATGGAGCACTATCAAGCTCTACGCTTGCTTCTGGGCTATGCTGGACATCCAAACTTGATGATGAGGTGGACCAAAGGTCTATGCTTGGAGTTGGGCTGGATTCTGGACCTGCACTTGGCAAGCGACGCTTTGGAGCTTGTTTTTGAGACTTTTTTGCCTGTTTCTGAGCGTTTTTCTGCCGCATTGCTTCCTGGATTTCTTTGCTGTCCAAAACCTTGGCCTGCAACAGCTGTGCTTGGTCGCCCTGCAGCCTGACCTGCCTAAAGGCAAGCGCAAGCGGCCCTTGCTGCCCTTGGCATCATGATTTGGTCCCATATCTCGACATATGTGTGCAAAAAACTGGGTTTTGTTTATGAAGAGGCCGCTTTTTGCTCATGACAATATCATCTTACTGTACTGTGCTTTCAGTGGACCAAGAATGGACACATCAAGCGGCTGTCACATGTGTGTTGCGTGCGCAGGAAAGCACAGTAAGATGATGCCATTTTTTCTGCAAACTTGGTGAATGCCAAGGTTGTGTGCAAATTATGACCATCAAGAAGGAGCAAACGCTTTTGATTTGCATTTTGAGGCCTTGTATGAGGCTCAAAACAGCATTTTAGCCAGTCCAAGCCAATATCCTGACTTGTCCAGCCATTCTTCGACACTGCAAAGGCCCAATTCTGTGGAATGAGCTGTTGATGATGGAACCATCCAAGCATGTGTGATTGACCTTTGAAGGTAATCATTGGAGGAGGGAAGCAATGGCCAATGCATTTGATGACAGTTGCACTTTCTTGTTGTCCAGGTTGTGTCCTAAATAATGTGGCCGCTTTTTTCTCCCTGCAGACAAGCACTTTTTGACTCTGTGCCCTCCAAAGACAAGGCCAGCTTCATCCATATTGTAGACATGACAGAAAGGGATGTCATGAATGGTCATGGTGCTGCAGAGGAGCTTGTAATATTGCGTCACTGTTGTCCTATTTGATACTTTTGCTCTGGAATGGTCCAAAACGTGGCTGAAACAGCTCAAAAACAAAGGGTGGTGATAAAGAAATCCTCAGGCCCACTTCCTGGAAATCATAGCGTCATGATTATTGGTATTCTCCTTGTGGGAAAGCTGCTGCTTGGTCCACAAGCGCTTTGTACATGACAGGGAAGCCTTGTGCTGCAGTAGCTTCAACGTGAGCCAGCAAGGCCTTTTCCTGGGCCTCCAAAAGAAGTTGTCAGTGTTTGTGTGCATTATGTTGGCTTTGTATGCCCTTCAGACACTTCTAGAGATGTATAGGGCACATTGTGAAGCTCTGCAGCCTTCCAGATGCTTTTGACAGCACCAGAATCAATGTCATGAATGGCATGGCAGATGGCACCTCTATTTGCAGTATCTTGGAGCAAAATTTGTCCCTTTTGGCCTTTGTCATTTGTGGAGACATGATAATGAAGGTCAGGAATTAATTTGAGGATGGTTGGTTGAAAGGGGTAGGTTGCAGGTCTGGAGAGAGAGTTGTGATGATGGTGGTAGTAAGGATACATCCATCTGCATAGATGTTGTGCTGACATGCCTCAAAAACACGACACACTAGTTTTTTCCGGCTGCAAAAAATGACCCATTAATGGGCCAGTCATGTTAACAGGCCCAACTTGTTAATGGCCACTCACATTAGCAAGGGGAGACATAAGTACTGTGAGTTGCTTCACGTTGGTGTGCTTGATGTGTTGATGTCATGATCCGACTCTGTGATTTTTTTCACTGCTGCCCGCTGTTCCATGCACGGTACACCAAACACTACATCTCTTTGACTGCCCTGTTTAGCTGATGTTTCATGGAGAGGGTAGCAAAGTCATTCTTCTGTGACGTGAGTGGCCCATCACAGAGTCAGTGCATTCATATTATCACACCACAACTTTCTGCCAAAAAAAGTGTACAAAACATAAAGTTATCTAGGAGAATTACAAAAAGTGCATGATTGGAATTGCTGAGTCTCTGATGGGCCTGGTTCTGTGTGAGTCACTCACATTTGATGGGTAGATCTTAGGATCATGGTAACAAGCCGCTTGCCCCTTCTCACAGTAACGAGCAATCAAGGTCCGCTTTTGGCAATTTCAGTTGCTTTTACACTTGTGTGTCTATGAATTTAACGCAAGGTGGCCCATTGACCCATCTCAGATTTGCTGCGCAGTATCATCATGATGCACGCTCTACGACTGAGGCGTCCTTTGTCAGACAGTCACATCGTAAAGAACCAAGGGTGGCTTCACAATGGATCTTGCCTTGTTTTACAATGTGAGTGTCCGACCTCCTTCAACACAGAGTGGTCCATCTTCCACGGGGTCCCAAGACGACATTAGCACTTCCTCGCAAGCCCTCCCGTGACTCACGTAGATTAGTCCGCACTCCCGCTCCCCCTTCCTCCATGGCCTTGTATTCTAATCTACAGCCTTCTTCCCGTTCTACCTCCATTAAATGGCATTGCTGCAACAATGCTTCTTGAGACCGAGGAGCTGGGTCAGGAGACCGCTCTGTCCATTCCTCTCGATCTTGGATCCGGGATACTTGCTGTATTGCTGGGCAATGTTGGAGTTGAAGCTGTCACAGGGGTTACCACCGGCAGTTGCCAATTTCTTCCAAGGAGCGGTCAGGTACTTTCCGACAAAGTCGAGAGCCTGTCCGGTGACCTTGTAGAGTACATTGATCTGGGTGGGCACCAGTTGCTCAATACCAATCTGGTAGAGGTAGCAAGCGAGGGCCTGTGGATCTTTCAGCAGGGTTTCGAGATTGTACACACCACCGGTGAGGTTACCAACATCCACACCGGTGAAGGTGTTGACCTTTCCGGCGTTGCCCCCGACACTGAGCAGACTGGGGTTGAGGGAAGCGGCGTGGAGGAGGGTCAGGACGATGTCGTCCAGACCGAATGTGGTGGCGAGAGGGCAGCACATCCAGCTGGGCAGCAGCCTCTTGTGGCCGGGCGTGTACTTGAGACCCTGATCGGTTCGCTCGACTGTGAAGAAGGCCAAAAGGTTCTTCTCGTCAAGGTAGAGTCAGTTGTAACCATTCTCATCCACCATGTTGTTGGCAGCAAACTCAGCAATGAATTGTTCGGCTGCAGTCGTGACGACAAGTCCACCGAATGCCGAGTTGAAGAACAAGGGATTGATTGCCACCGATTGGTGCCATCGGTTGGATTTGTGCTTCAGCATCAATTTGGCGGTGTATACATCCTTGCCTTCGGTCTGGTCATTGTTACCGAGATTGAGAAGGTCCTGGAAGTAGGGAAGGTGCAATTTGACATTGTCATGGTCAGCACCGGGCTGGTAGTAGTCTTGTCGGACAATCGATGCATCTCCTTCGTAGATGTTGTGGGCATTGATACCACCAGGAGTACCGAGAAGGAGGTCGGTCACCTTTCCAAGACCTTTGGACTCATAGGGACCACCGATGGACCAGGAGAGGTCCAGGATGTTGCCGTTGAACACCACCGCATAGGCATTCAAGGCAAGGGCTAGATCAGCCTCAACACCAAATACCTTGCCGATGGCATCGATTCCCTGGGCTAGATTAGTCACACCGTTACAGTTGAGATAACCATGGTTGGCCAGCAAGTTGAGACCGGGACAAGGGCCACGGATATTGTTGGGACCGGGAGGAATGAACTTGTGCTCGTCCCAAGTTAGGTTGATGTACTGCTCTTTAGCATTGAACTTAAAACTGGCAGGGTCGATGAGAGCATGGAAGGTGTGTTGCTTGAAGCCAGAATTACTGCTGTTCGGAGTAGCTTGCTTGATCACCTCTTGGCCTCCCTTGATCTGGGCGGCCTTTTCGAGGAAGGCAGAGTAGTCAACTTTGCTCAAGTTGGCATAGGAAGGGAAGGCAGTAGCACTGCCGAGCAGGACAGACAGAGTGGAGATAATAGTCAAGAGTTTCATGTTGGGGAGGGAATGGAGGGAAAGGTAGGAGAGAGGTGACGATTTGGAAGACGACGTTTGCATCTCCGGGGACGAGTTCTTATACCTTTTGACCAAGTCCTTTGGTCAACTTGTTTTGCACTGTACAGTACTGTATGTGCTGCTTTCTTGTGAATCATACGATGCGATCAAAACATGGTGGCGACAAGCTGTTCCACCAACATGACCAGAGATCCTTGCACCAATTCCGTGATGTGGCACGGCAAAGACACAGTCCAGTGCGGGTGGATGACACCATACTGAAGCGGGTTCTGACGTGACGGGATCTGATCTCTTGGGACGAGCTCAAAGATGATGGCTGCGAGAGAGATCGTAGCTGGCGTTCCGGGGTGTAGGGACCGGTTTCTTGCGTCAAACAGTGCAATCTGTGTCAGAGGCCAATCTGTCGTAACGGCAAATGCAACGTCAAAACGGCGAATGAAACGTCGAAATGGTGAATGAAACGTTGAACGGTAAATGAAACATCGAAACACCATAATGAGAGATACAGTTGATTCTATGGAATGTTTCTAGGCTGATTCGATTGTGCCTTAGCCGCTTCGGCTGTAGTAACCAACCAGAATCGACAGATTTGAAGTCAATGAGGTGATAGTGTTGGTCATTGGAGGTGTTGCAGTTGAGGTTGCCACTCGGCTGGGTAAGGCGGATATGTTAGGTGTATGTTGCGGATGGGTGGAAAATTGTCATGTACGCGCCGAATAACGCCATCCAACAGTGCAGCGGGGTGCACGTGTGTAACACAGTAGATCAAGAGGATCGCGTGCGAAATTCCACGAAAGACGCACGTCAAAACTTTTAACCGAGCCTACCCTATGCAGTTGAAGCGCAACCAGACGGAAACGTAACCAGACGGAAACGTCTGGTCGTGGGATGCTTGGTGATTTGAATGTGATTGAATGTGATTGAATGTGATTGAATGTGATTGGATGTGGGAGTGAGGGCAAGGATTGTACAGGTTCTGAGTTTCTTCCAGGACTCCGTAGCCAAAAGTCAGAGTTGACCCGACGGAAACTTAGGATCAGCCATCGCCGGGTGCCAACGATACTGCTCTCTCTCTCTCTCTCTCTCTCTCTTCTTGGCAATCCGATACGCAATGCTTCAGTAAGTTGGGACGCTCAAGGTTTGTACCTCATAGCCCACCCGACATGCAAGTCGTGCGGAAGGGCAAGAGCGCCTCCACGGGGAGATCAAGGACCACACCTCTACGAATGGCTAACCCCACCTCTTCTCAAGCAACCACCATTTGTTCACGCAGCACCATCTCCTCGCCGACTTCTCGTTTCTATATCGTCTCCAAGGTCATCCATCCGACCATTCTTGACTCGGTCTCGCGATATCCTAGACCTGATCGGACGCTCGCAGCTTCAACCATGGCGTGCCCAGTCAACCACCCGGCCTTCCATGCGCTAGTCTTCTTGATCGGCGTCCTGATCATGTTGGGCAAGTACATCAAGCCTTAGGCGACTACAATGCCGCTCTCCAAAGCTCGGTCATCGCTGACTCGGACACGTAGCCAACCACGGGCAATGTCACAAAATGAGGAAGTTGATCCTGACATGCTACACCAATCGCGGCCATCGTGTCAAGATTAGCTAGACGATATTGGTGAATGCCAGAGGATCACTCGATTGCGTAGCTGCTCTTGTCTCTCACCTTCTCACACCAACGTGTTTGTCTTGCCGCTCGCACCTTCGGGCTCTGTGCAATCACCTGGCACTATGCACCACGAAGCAATTGGCGATGACCTTGGTCAAACTCGGCCAACTACGAACACATAATGCTCTCGACTGCCACGGCATAGACATGGCTGCAGAATCGCTCGAATCGTTGCGTGGTTGCCTGGGTGGGTCCCGGGGTGGACGGCGAGGAAAGTGACGAGACCAGGAAAATGTGTATATATGCTTTGTAACAGTTTGCAATGTCATTTGTCCGACAAAAGGCCATTTCTTCTTCATGCTCCGGCGTGGTGGCGCTGCTTGCGCTTTTGATATCGTCTGTCCAAAGGCGGACGGAGACCGACGAGTGCGCCGCTGATTCGCACTTGAGCCTCTTCCCAGGCGATCTGATGGGTGGGTCTTGTCGTCGTACATCGGCCGCACGAGCGCGATCAAAATCGATCGTGTCGCACGAATCGGTGTTGCCAAACAACAGACAGACTTGATCGTTGGCGGCACTCGCCAGTTTACTGAGAATGGGAAAAGTTGCCGCGTCCAAACCGGTGACCAGGAGATGATGTCGCAGCAGCTGCGACACTGTGTTGGCTTATTCCGCCTCTGCTACCGATTCTGGGGCCGGATGTCGTTGCTGCGAGAGGGTAGGACCCGTGCGGCGAGCTTTGCCTTCAATGTCAACAAAAGTCTCGGGACATTGCTTGAGCTCCGAAGATGCAAGCCGAGGCCCCACCGGCTCTTGCAGCTGCTCGGTCGGAAACTTGATGCAGTTCTTGACCTGCAAGGCAACATACGTCAGCTTGGACTTGTCAAAGGCCTCTGAGCTGCCGTCCGGCGCTGCTGGTGTGCTCGACTCGTACGATAGATGTTGACGCCGAGGGAGTACGTCGGGAGCCCTTGCGAGCGGCTTCGCGGGTAAGCGGTGCAAGATCCAGTTCGGTGTCGATAAGAAGGAACCAGGACCTCTGAGATCTGGCGTAGAACCATACGCGGCGTATCACTGGGAGCAGAGTGGCCATGGAAGCGCATCCATCCAATGCGAGAACGGGACGATTTTGACAAGGTTCGTACAGGTGTCATAGCACCGTCTCGAGACGATGGCTCGGATGAGTACGATCTAGCTTGGCGGGCGAAGAGGGGTTGTCGGAATCGTTGGTCATCATGCTGAATCTGGATGAGAGTGTATGTATGCACATGGTGGTACGATGAAATTCACAGGGGACAAGGCAAGGGCTCGCGCACGGGTTGACAGAGTTGCTGCACAGATCTGCAGTCTTTGCAGACTGAGAAGGAGTTAGGAAACATCATGCTTGTTGCGAAAACAGTACAGTAGAGAGATGGTAGTAGAAGGAAGAATAGAAGATGAGAGCTGAGCAGAGGATTTACGATTAGGATTAGGATTTAGGGTTAGGCAGCCGTGAAAGTAAGAGAGTTACAGTAATTTAACTAGAAAAGTGTAATGCATCGACGTGCGTGTGGCGTGTTGCAGTTGTAATCAAATTAGCGAGCGAGCGAGCTGGCAACCAATTTCAATTTCAATTTCAATTTTGATTTTGATTTTGATTTTAGCCCACATTCTGGATTTGAATTCAACAAAAAGGGTGCTCGTGCGCAACACTCAGACATTCACACAGACATACACTTACCTGCCATCTACCACCATCTCGACCTCACCTCACCACACCACCTTGCACACCTACACTTGGCTAATACCTTGCATACTGTATATCAAACACTATCACCCTCCCAATTCGCCACCATTTCGTCCGTAATCAACTCCAGCATGGCCTCGCGTCGTCGTGCGGCCAAGAAGGGTGTCTCCTTCTGCCTCATGGTCGTCGGCGCCTCAGGCACCGGTAAGACCACCTTTGTCAACACCCTCTGCGAGTCCGAGGTCATCGGTCACAAGATCAGCGACAATCCTGAAACCGCACACATCGAAGAGGGCATCCGTATCAAACCAGTACACGTCGAGCTCGAGGAGGATGGCATGCGTATCGGTTTGACCATTGTCGACACTCCTGGTTTCGGTGACAATGTCGACAACGAATATGCGTAAGTTTGTCCACCTTGCACCCCAGTTCAACATGGCATGCCTTGTGATCAAGCCAGAGAGCTGCCTTGCTGACCCCTTTTTGCTCTTCTTTCTTTCTTTCTTTCTTTCTTTCTTTCTTTCTTTCTTTCTTTCTTTCTTTCTTTCTTTCTTTCTTTCTTTCTTTCTTTCTTTCTTTCTTTCTTTCTTTCTTTCTTTCTTTCTTTCTTTCTTTCTTTCTTTCTTTCTTTCTTTCTTTCTTTCTTTCTTTCTTTCTTTCTTTCGTTGCAGTTTCTCCGAAATCGTCGGCTTCCTTGAGCGACAGTACGATGACATACTTGCTGAAGAGTCGCGAATCAAGCGTAACCCCCGTTTCCGGGACAATCGTGTCCATGCTCTCCTCTACTTTATCACTCCCACCGGCCACTCGCTGCGCGAGATGGACATTGAACTCATGCGCCGTCTTTCCCCCCGTGTCAACGTCATCCCCGTCATCGGCAAGGCCGACTCAATGACGCTCACCGAAAAGCAAGACTTCAAGAAGCGCATCATGGAGGACATTGAGCACTACGGCATTCCCGTTTACAACTTTCCTTACGACGTTGAGGAGGATGACGAGGAGACCATTGCCGACAACTCGGAACTTCGCGGTCTCATGCCCTTTGCCATTGTCGGTTCCGAAGAAGACGTGGTTGTCAACGGCGAGCCCGTCCGCGCGCGAAAGTACCCTTGGGGTACTGTCGAAGTTGACAACCCCAAGCACTCAGATTTCGCTCGCCTCCGATCCGCACTTCTCAACACACATTTGACCGACCTCAAGGAGATCACCCACGACTTCCTCTACGAGAACTACCGTACCGAGAAGCTCTCCAGAACCGTCCACAGCGACTACGCCGATACTTCGATCCCCGGCGAAGAGCTCGCCAATCAATCAGTCAGGCTCAAGGAGGAACAGCTCAAGCGTGAAGAGGACAAACTCAAGGAGATTGAGCTCAGAGTGCAACGCGAGATTCAGGAAAAGAGGCAAGAACTCCTTGCCAAGGAGGAGAGCCTCAGAAACCTCGAGTCACGTCTTCAGGCCCAAAACATCAACGATTAGGCGCGTGCGCAAGGCCCACCACCACCACCACCACCACGTCGGTGGGTGGCATTGACAGGCTGCTCCGCTGCTGCTGCCATTTAGGGGCTTCTCTTCTGCAAATCCGGCCCGCTCGCCAAAACATGTGTGTTCCAATTTTGTCATACCTTGCTTTGCCATGCGCACGCTTACTGTATTCAATCTCGCTCAAGGCCATGGTGTCGTTGTCAATTCTCAGTTTTTGTTCTCGTTCGCTTTTTTTTCTTCTGTCTGTGTAGATGCACAGCATCGTATCCGAGTTGTGGTCGAGACAGTTGCTGATTTTGAGGCAAATATTGCTTTGCGAGCCACGACCGGGTCAGGAAGGATATGCATCAAACGATTTGCCAAGGCATTTCATGGCAACTTTTTACAGCCTGAAACTTCTCGGTCAGCCTGTCATTCTTCTGCCAGAGCGTGGTACTGTCTGGGAGGGATTTGTGGTCTAACTTTGTGCGAGGCTTTACTCCAGGCCACGAGCGGTCCTCCAAGCGTGAATCCACTGGATGATCCTATCTACGTTTTCCTCTACGTCTCCTGATTCCTGGCTTCGCAGTTCTACGATGGCTTCGGCTGGATACGAGGAGCGCGCGTCGTCTGCGACTACGCCCATGATTTCTGCCTCGTTGTTCTCTTGGATTTTTTTCAGCGGGTAGCCTCTACCCATTTTTTGTGCAAGGAAGCCGAATGATTGTCAGTAATCTTCGAGCAAATTCCCTCAAAGCACCAAGTGAAACAGGACAAGATGGGGGGAAAAGGTGATATCTTACCTCTTCTCAAGACGTTGCCAAAGTACGCTGTGATCGCACCGCAATACAACGACGAGATCGACCCATCTCTCGGGCCAAACGTCACAAGTGTGCCAGTCTAACACCAATCCACCTCTCTCGTCACTTTCCTCTGCTTGTTTGGCCTGTGTCAGCTCTGTCTCGTCGAATTCGTCTGAATCTTTTGGCTCTGGTGCCTTGGTCCCCGTCAGCGGCTCAAGATGGTCCAAGAGTTGGTCTTCGTTGACTTCGTAAGACTGCCATTCCTCGAGATATTCGGTGTAGAAGCCTTCCTTCTTGGCAACGACTCCAACATCGATCTGACGTAATGGATGACTGCTGCTGGAGGAAGAGGGAGAATAAGTTGAGGCGAGCAGGGACGAGTGTGTGGATTTGCCCGTTCCGGGTGTGCCGGTGATGACGATGTTGGGTAAGCTGCGGACCATTGTCGCGCGCGATTCGAGCTTGTGCAAAGATGTAAAGGAGGGAGCTGAAGTATCGGAGAGCTTTGGATGGATCAAAGGTTAGTGGTTATTGTCGTCGAGGATGTGAGGAAGCGAGGGCAAGACAGGAGATACAGTAGGAAAGAGAAGGACGTGCATGCAAGATTCGAGAAGGTCTCAAAAAAAAAAATCTCAAAAAAATAAAATAAAAGTTTTTGTGACCGTGGAGAAGCCCACGACGGATTTTCAAAAATTGCGGCTTTGAAAAAGTCTAACAAAACATCAATCTCAGCAACTCACACTTACTGTATGCTCCTCGTCATTTCCATTTCTCAAACCGCTGCGACTGCGCAACCCATGCAGATGCACAAAGAAAAGAAAGAAAGAGAGACAGAGAGAGAGAGAGGGAGATGAAGAGAGACGATGGGACTTCCGTTGTCATGACCGTCCTCAGTAAGCGTTGTCGAGGTGAGTCCGTGTTGGACAGAGGGAAAGAACCACGCCTCAGACCAACTGGAAAACTTGGAAAACATTGTGTGGTGGTATCTCTGCCACTGCTCCAGCAAGACTCTTGCTCTGCGCCTGATTGCTGCTCAATGTCATAGACGAGCGTGACACCATGCTGTCGCTCGAGAAATTGTCGGCCAGACCTTCGCTTTCCTATCACAGCTCTGAACAAAATGAGTGGCAAACACGTAAACAGCTGTATTATATAATTCGTTTTCAAACATAGCTACGATTACCGAGCATGTCCTTCTTTAGAGACGGGCATCACCACCGACGAGCAGCTGGCTTCCGTTCTTGAGCGTAGCGACGGCCTCGTTGACCATCTCGTCGACGATTTCCTTGGCAAGTTTGATGTCGCTGATGACACTGGCGCACTTGCCGAGCAAGAATCTCTGTCTGGCACCGGCTTCCTTTGTGCCCTCTTCGTCGTCGTTTTCGAGATCGTGGTAGACGGGGATGATGCCCTTGTCGGTCAACTTTTTGATTTCATCTGGACGCGATTCCCAGTCGAGAATGTAAGGGGTTTTGAAGAGACGGAGGGGGCGGCCGGTGAAGATGATGGTGCGGATGTCGGTCTCGTGGCTCGACTTGAGAACGGCTTCCTTGTGCGCCCTGGGAGCACCGGATTCCTTGGAGGCGACGAAACGGGTTCCCACCCAAACGCCATCTGCACCGTAGCAGATCGAGGCGGCCAGACCACGACCGTTAAAGATCCCTCTGGCAGCAACCGTGATGATGGGCTTGCCTGTGAGCGGCGACTTGTGACCCCGGCAAATGTCAACAACACGCGGAGCAATGATGGAAAGAGGAACGTCACCAGTGTGTCCACCACCCTCACCACCTTGGAAGATAACCATGTCAACACCAGCCTCGAGCACCTTGGGTGCGTGCTTGGGGTGGCCGATGATACCAGCAACAATAATGTTGGCACCGTGGAGCTTCTTGACCACCTCAGCCGGGGGCACACCGACAGCCGAGACAAAGAGCTTGACATTGGACTCGATGATAATGTCAATGAGCTCGGGAAGCTGACCGTTGGTGTGGTCGGTGTTGGTCTTTCGGGCTCCGGCACCAACCTTGGGGAGGAGAAGATCGACACCGAAAGGAGCGTTTTCGTCGTTGAGGAACGACTTGACCTCGGCAATCTGCTGCCTCAGAAAGCGTGGAGTTTACCCAACCCCGCCGATAACACCGATACCACCGGCGTTGGTGACAGCGGCGGCGAGCTCAGGACCAGCAGCCACGTTCTTGTGGGACGACAGGTAGAAAAACAGTATTGAGAAATGGTGAAGCGTCAGTAAGTATATAGAATTGCGCGTCGAGAAAGAAAGATGAAGGACTTACATGCCGGCAAGCATAATGGGGTGCTTGATGCCGAACTGCTCGGTGAGGGGCGTCTTGATCTGCTGTGCGGATGCCATTTTGGTGTGTGTGTGTGTGTGTGTGTGTGTGTGTGTGTGTTTTGCTGGAGGAGGATGGTATGGGGAGAGGAATAAAGTATGGTGGCGAGCCAAAGGAAAGGTTATGAAATGCAGAGCAACAGGCGAGGTCCCACTGCACCCTTTCCCAGAGTCAGAGACTCATGAGTTTGGCGAGGTTGGTGAGGTTGGGTGAGCTTGCCACTACTACAGTACTGCCACCTTGGCGGAGTGTGGATTGTGCAGCAATTGTGCAGTGTTGTTGTCGGCGAGGCGCGACTCGAGTTTACCGGAAGGTCTGTTAACCGGTCCGGCTCTGACTCTTGCACAAATCTGATGGCCGTGGAGCTGGTCTGACAACTCAAAGGGTTCAACTTGATTCCCGCACCGGAATCAGCTGCTGCAATTTTTCTTATCCAAACCCTGTCTTCGGTTCGAATCCTCAACTACTCTCTCTCTCTCTCTCTCTCTCTCTCTCTCTCTCTCTCTCTCTCTCCCTCTTTCTCTCTTTCTCTGATGCATGCACGTGTACACCTTGCTTGCTGACGACAGACTCTCTGCGACACTATTCTGTTGAACCTCGATTATCCTGATCTCTACACGACATGGAAAGCATAGCCAAACAAGCAGCCTCAAAGGCATCTGCAGTGATCGAAGCCAACTTTGTCGGGCGCTCATCCGTGGTTCACATTCCCGACGGGCGTGCATTTTGCGGAACGTTTGTCTGTGTCGACTCTGGCAGAAACATCATCCTGGTCAACACCGACGAGACGACAGTCACCCCCCAAGGACGTACCTCTACGCGCAATGTTGGCATGGTGATGA
This sequence comes from Ustilago trichophora, assembly GCA_900323505.1. Classification (NCBI taxonomy): domain Eukaryota; kingdom Fungi; phylum Basidiomycota; class Ustilaginomycetes; order Ustilaginales; family Ustilaginaceae; genus Ustilago; species Ustilago trichophora. The sequence goes on from OOIN01000046.1 coordinate 148,739, forward strand.
TCCCCGGTATCTACGTCGTCAAGGTAGAGGTGCAACAGGATGGTCAATACACTGTGAACGCTTCAACGCAGCCCACGCGGACGCTCACGCAAGCTGGATGGCCGGACGATGACGACATGTATTCTTGAACAGCTGTTCGATCTCGAACTTAGGCAAGAGGACCCTGGACAGCCTCGTAGCATAGCTTGTACAGCTGAGTCGCGGCTACCTGTAGCTCGATGAGGTGCTCATTGGCCGAGTCGTCGCTTGTTCGCTCGAGAAGTACGCCTAGCATGGCGAAGAGTGGAGTCACGAGGCTGGTGTCGATGGCCCGAATCGCCTCGAGCTCATCGATAGCGAGCGTGGTGTGCAGGCAACACTCGGCCATCGTCTTGGTCTCGTTGAATGGAAATGCATCCCTTACAGCAAGACCGGCAAAGGGGTCATGGACCTCCTCGTTGAGCTTTGCAACGACAGCAACGGCCATGACGATAGCGATCGTAAAGCCACATCTTCCACCTCGCCTAACGATCCGATCAAGGATGCCCACTCCAACCTCGATCTCGCAACTTTTGCGCCAGATCATGTCGACCAACAGCCGCGCCGCTGTCGTTTTGACCGAGACCGAATCGTGTTTTTGGGCCCCAACAACATCCGTCCAATCGAGCTCGGCAAACGCATCAAGCACGATACCCAACATGCCGAGGATATCTTGTCGCAGCTGCGACTCGTCTTGAATATCGTCGACTGCCCTTGCAAGACTTTCGACCAGATTCTGCGCAACCGTCGTGAGCTCTGAAGCGCAGTCTTTGGCAGCGTGGTGCGAGGTGAGGAGATGCAGCAGGTGGTGGGCCCAGCTGCAAGGTCCACCCCACAATTGGGGACAGCCTACAAGTTGAAGATCCAAGGCGTTTCGTTGGGCGGAGGATTGCTCTAGCCACTTGCGTGTGCGGTCGACTGTGTGGCGTGCGTCGACGGTCGACTCATCTGCAAGACCAGGGAGGATGGGTGAGTAATCCATAGCTACCTTCGAATCGGAGATGTCATCTGGGCTGTCCACTTACCGTTCCTCCACTGGGCAACGAGAAGAGAGAAGATGCGATACATCTGAAGGGGAAAGGCAGAGGCTGGGCTGGGAAACGGTGCAATGATCATAGGAATTGGGAAACATTCTGCTCCAAAGCATCGCTGGGGTATATAGTTGGCTTAGGAGTCGCCGTTATGCCGAGTATGATCTGATGCTTGCATCAGTGACATCAAAGTCAACACCAGCGAATCTTTGAGTGTGTTCGTGCGTGTGTGTGTGTGTGTGTGTGTGTGTGTGTGTGTGTGTGTGTGTGTGTGTGTGTGTGGTGTGTGTGTGTGTGTGTGTGTGTGTGTGAGAGGATTATACGACGAGATCTCACTACCGCTGCACTGATCAATGCCTGTGTATGAACGACAAAAGTGCCAAGGTGTGACGATGACGACGACGACGACGATGACTTAGCAACAAATCAGCCAAGTGTGTCAATATATTCCTTTCGCCGGACCACATCCTGAGCAACCACACACCGTCAAGATGCTTACTGTAAGTATTCGTGATGCTACCTCAGGGTCTGCTCATGCGGTTCAGGATCAAGGTAGAGGTGATCGGGATGATTAAGCGGATGTTATTATTATTTGTGCAGATGATGTGTCCCTCTGCTTCCTAGCGGCAGCACCACATAAATTTGGCCACCCTTTGCTCTTCGCCGTCCGATAAGCGTCGGGAATGTAGATCTGCGAGAGCTGCACCAACGGCGGATCTATACGCCACTAAGCAAGACCGAAGACCTTGTACTCCCCTGAGGCCGTTTGTGGAATCTCTTTGACGCCGAATTTCGTCCAGCTGATCAAACCAAGCCACTCGTTGTCAAATTCCTTCTTCTCTGCAGCAGTAAGCTGTCTCCCAAAAGTATCAGTAAGTACTTCGTCCAAGGTCTGCGTGACGGATGAACTCTTGGAGGGCGATTCGACAGGTGGGATGGAAGAGAGAAGTTTCGTCTTGACAAGCAGCTGCATCTTGACGTGGTCATTCTTTGCAAATGTTCGAAGAATGCGAGACCAGCCAGAACGGCGACGGGCGTTGATGAACCAGTGAGATACCTTCCGTATGTCGAGTGCAGAGTGTTGCCCCACAGACGATGCAGAGATTCTCGAGACCGATGCATTGGTGACCCGAGCGAGCATTTCTTTGTCTTTGGATGATGGGTATGGATCATGAAGGTTCTTGAGAAAGTATTCCCGCAAATAATAATTGGGAAGGAAGATTGAAACACGATCTGTCCTGTGCCTTAGTGATCCCTTGTTGCTTTCCAAACAATCGAGCGTTTCTTGAACTAGATCGCGGCATAGCGTCGAGAAGAATCGATCCAGTTGCTGCCTTGTCTCGAGTACAGTCTTGATCCTCGATATCGTCTGATAGATCTTGGTAGCGGTGGACATATCTTTTAAATCGCCCAGGAGCGCCCTCTGTGCTTTTAGCGTCAGTGCCTCCGATTGGATCAGCAGATCAGTCCCAATTTCCTCTTTAGATATTAAGACTTCTTGTTCGAGGCTCTCCAGAGCTGCGAGCATGGATAGCAAAGAGTGTTCGACGTTACGTTCCATGCTGGGTAATCACGTCGGCGTGGAAGAAGGACGATACCAGGTGGTCTGAAGCTTTGAATTTTGCAAATTGGACGTAGCGAAGATGCAAGCTCCCTTCATCTCGGGGTGTCCACGAAAGGGTCGAAGCGATCTGTTCGGCTACTGGCAGGCTGTGATACGCAGCATCTCTGTCCCTTCCGCAATGAGCTTGCGCAGTCCCGGATGAGCAACATCCGAACGGTTCTTGCGCATTATGTATTCGCGAGTGGCGCATGTGAACCTAAATACATGGTTCAGCTGCGCAGACGTAGTGATTTGCGCAGGTCGTCATCTGCTATGGCCCACTTTGATACCCAGTCTTCTGTAATATGTTTGGCGTACCTCATCGTAAGCGAAAGCGATCATGCTCCGACCGCCAACAGCATCGCTTCCAGGGGGGCGGATTGCAACCGTCTTCAGATACTGTTCGATGGCGACTGGGACGTGATAATAACCCAGACATTTGGAAGACAAGAAAGCAGCCATTCGACAGTACAATAGTGGAAGGTTCGAGGAGCTTTTAAAAATGGGCAGAAAGGAAATTTCCGAACGCTTTATCTTCGTGCTTGAAGAACAAGCTCAAGCGCAGCCCGCTCAAATGCGATCAGTGACCAGTCGTCTTTTTTACATTTGGCAGACAATAATCGAAGGGTGGTGGAATGAATGCAGATCTCAGGTTCACCGATCTGTCTTTGCTCTGATATTATTCTTTTCCCGCAAGACTACGTGGAGCCGCGCTGACTTGCGCGAGACCACCGCAGAGGCTTGCGTGAAGAGCATCGTCAAAGCGTGAAGCAGCAACTTCACAGCGTGAGACCAGCCATGATGACTCCGTGAGAAGCCGCTGTGGCTCGATGATCAATGTAGATTCGAAAGAGAGACGCGATGAGAAAATCTAAATTACACGTGCGGGTGCGGCCGTCCAGCCACACTGCCATAGCGTGAGACCCACGTGACACAGTAAGTGACTTCAAGGCCAACCCTCCGGTAACGTTAGCACAGTGCTGTCACGCAAAGGAAGTTCTCTCACGCTGTCATCCTGGCTGGCCTCATGTCACGACGTGCCTCATCATGCTACTGGCCTGCCTTTCACGCAATGACAGGCCTTCATGCTATCAAGGCATTCACGCAACGCTTGTGAAGCATCACGGACTCATCTGGGAAAAGGAATAATAGAATTTCTTTGAAAATTGCGACAACGCAGAAGGCGGCTCAACCCGCTTCCGTAGAAGTGGCGCTACGCAAACCCTTGCATCAGCTCGTTCGGACCAAAAATTATGGCAACTCTTCCGAGTTTGAAGTCTAAGTAGAGGTGCGAAAGGCAACTTCAACTCTCGACGCAGGTCACACTCTTTCACCAAGTTCGAACAACCGGCTTTTCGGAGTTCGTCGGCTTCTTGCCCTATTAATATTAATACTGTTTTTGCGATTGAGCATTGAGACCTGACTTTGACTTGAATCACATAATTTGTTTGACTCTCAGCCCCACTACCAGGCTATCACAATCCTAGCTCTCGCTGAAAAAACGATGGATTTGTCTCTGCTGGAGATTGTTGCGACTTTATCTCAGAATATGCGTTGTCTAAAGTCACACGCAAGCCAATGCGATGCTCAAGCCGACGCACGAGGTCTGTGGCGTTCACGGCCGTGCAGCATCATCTCAAGACGCCTTACTAGGCTCGTGCGGTGCCTGACTTGACAATCTTGTGATGCGCCTCTCAAAGACACTTCTCGATGTTCCTGCTGCAAACGTGCTCAATTCATCGATCCTTATCACAGCCACAGCGCAGAAGCAGGAAAGGCAGACCAACTGACAGAGCCGCTCGATGTCTGCATATAGTCGGTAGCAAGATCCTTCAAAAGCTGGGGGCGCTTCCGTTTGCTCGCTGATCTTCGTGTTATCTTACTGGGGATGCACGCCAAGCACATACTCCAACTTGCGTATAGAGCGATGAATGCTTTGTCCAATCTCTCGCGCCCCTTCATCTATCTACACCGATCTGCGGATCACTTTTCACCGACGACCGAATCGGATCAACACTCTGCACTGGTTCCACTGTCCGACTACGACAACGCTGAAAGGCAGCTGGTAGAAGACTTAGAAAGCGCTGAAGCAGCACTCGAGGACCTCCTTGAGCAGCGATATGTTGCAGATGACCCAAATCTATCACTCGAAAACTCTGTGATTCAGGAAAACCATCTCCGAAATCAAGCCGAAGATCTCGAGGAACGTATTGAATCCTTGCGTACTCGCAAAGGCGAATACATGGAGGCGAAAGTCAATGTTGACAGGAAGATGCAAGAAAGAAAGCGGCCGGAGCTCGACGAGACCTCAAACAATCTTGAAACGATTTCTATCAGAACAGAACCATCTCGACTGGCCTCTTATGCTGAAGACCCAATTCGAAACGAGCTCGCAAATACGATACAATTCTATTCGACGTCGATCGAACACTTGAACGGAGAACTGATGAAACCAGATCCGCGGTATGCTCCACAGCTTTACGCAGTTTTGATCCTCCGCTCCCAGTCATACGCAGCTATAGGTCTTCTAGGTCTCGCTAAAAATGATGCAGAGCGCGCTGTGGAACTCTTCGCGGAAATGAAGAGAACGCATGTCGCAGACCATGGGTCCTCGCTTTCCGGGGCTATCCCGAGCGACAAGAGATCTTCCACTCAGCGCGTCTGTCCCTTGACTGACAATCGAGTTGCACACTCTCGACAAAGTCATCATGCGGCGATCAGCACCGGCCACTCTTCTGCAAAGCGCCAGAAACGCGAGGAAAGGCTGTCTCAGAGCACTTTTCTAGGTGTACTCGAGATGCCAACGGAGATCATATTGACAATCGCTCACCATCTCGATCCTGTTAGTCGCATCCGCTTAGCTGGCACTCATCCTGGGTGGAGAAAGCTTCCTCACTTGTGGCAATCGCTCCATTTCTCCCGAATCGACCAGGTCAGTGTTAAAGGTTGGCATCCTGACTCCATTAATGCTTGCATCGATGCCATTCAGACATGCCAGGTACGATCGCACGGTACCTTAGCGAGCGTGATCCTCAAGGGCTTCATCACGCCCAACATGGTAGGCCGGATCCTGGATGCTTTACGTTCCAGCAGTGCGACCCTTACGCATCTCGCGATTCCAACTCTCGATCAATCGCAATGTTACGACAAGCTATATCAGCACTGCCACAGCCTGAGTGGCATTGATGTACGACTCTGCCTGGATGAGCGCGAGCCTAATTTGTGCGAAGAGAATCTCCTCCGAAGTACACATCTGTTCTGCTCAGCAAAAGTACCTTTCCGGATTAAGACATTTGTGGGTAGTCCAGACTACGACTGCGGAAACGTTACACCTCACCTGGAGGGTTTCGAGGTCGTCCGCGGTCTCCACCTCAAGCGGCAAAAACGACCAGACTTCATCAGTGCTCTTCGGCGTGCTGCACCTACATTGATCGAATGGAGAGACTGTCCCGACAACAAGTGGGATAACACGCTGGTCTCACTTGATGACTACGGCATGAGCGTGCAGGACCTACCTCAATCTCCTATCATCTTTCCTAAGCTGCGCCAAGCTCAACGCCTTGTGGGCAGAGTCGGTATTTGATTGCGACTTCCCAGTTTTAATCGAGGCAAGATTTCACTCGCTTCGAGTCCCTTGGGCTCTTGCGCGATCGCCAGGGTATGGACGCAATCGAGTTGCCTCAGCTATTCACAGAAGTCCGTCACTCAAAAAGCTCGATGTCCTGCTTCCTGGCACCCATACTGCTCTTAAGCAAATCTTTACAGCCATCGGCCAACTCGAACATTTGGAAGAGTTAGGACTTTGGTCCCCCAAGACCATTTCATTACAAGCCTTTGTGGATGTTCAATACACAACTGCAAACGAATACCCTTCCCGCAAGATCATGTGTCCCGCACTAAAGACACTGCGACTCAGTGCACGGATGATCCCGACGAGGTTTGAAAAGGAGCTGGAACGTGAGCTTAGCGAGATGCTTCTTTCACGCTTCTATCTAAGCAACGGACACAAGCTCAACGAAGTCAGGGCACGGACCAAGGCCGCCCTTTCGGCACATCAAGTGATGGGTTTCGTAACGCAGATGGATGAAGATGGATCAGTGAGCTCACAAAGCTCCTTGGGTAAGACTGCCGTTTCCCGAGTTCTCGGGGGCGAAAGAGAAATATTTGAGCCCGTCCTAACGACACTCATTATCACTCGCGGCCTGAGCAAGAACTTGATTGAGGGCAATCAGTCTCTTCTGAACCAGCTCATTCTCGAAATCCACGAGGTAGGTACTTACTGTGAATCTGGTGCCTACACCGGTGTGGAATACTAAGTCCACCCTTCATCAGAGTACATTGGAGGCGACTGCCTTCGTACATAGGCTGGACCAGTCCCTCGCTGAGGGACATAGCTTCCTTCCCTGTCCAAGTTAGGATCACTTATCGTTAATCAGAACTCATCTGGAAATTACCTGATCCGGCGCTTTTGTGTGCTACCTCATACAATAGTTGAGTATTTATTCCTTTTTTCGCATGACTACGTGATGCCAGCCTACCATTGCGTGAAACAACTTGGACCATAACATGATGGTGCTGCGTGATGAGCAGCCTTGTAGCGTGATGAACCAAAGTCATAACGTGAGACCTGCAATAATGACAACATGATACCGGCCAAATGACAGCGTGAGACTGCGCAATAACATGACTGTGCTCATTGTGATCACAAGCAAACTGGAAGCAATGAAACCAATGGATTGCTGCGCTACATACAACAATACTAGGCAAAGATCGAGCTAAAGTACACCTGGAGACCATCAGAGAGACCGTGGCGAGCAAGGGCAGCACTTGCGTTGTGCTCAGGACCAAGAGGATGACCGTGCTCTGCAATGATCATCCAACGTGCAGTCTCACGAAGCCAACCAGTGCAGTCGTTGGCGGTGATGGTGCTGAGCATACTGTCGATGACATTGGTCAAGCCATTATGGTGGTCGCACAGCTCCTTGCAACTCACAACCGGCTTTATCTTACTGAAGACCCGTTCGGAAATATTGAACAATGGCAAATAGGGAGGAAGGAAGCAAAGACGATGACCAGCCTGCTCAACAGCCTCTTGGACCTCTCCTGTGTGGTGGAAGCGTGCATTGTCCATGACGAGAGTGCGATGTTGGCCTGCAATGTCCGGGAACAAGCCATCATTGAGGAAAGCAACAAATGAAACTGAGTTCCAACCACCTGTGACCATGTCGGTGGCGTACAGGACCATCCTTGCCAATGGCAACAAGGAGCAAGATGTTGGGTTTGCAATCTGCAGGTCGGCCTGTCTGTTGAGCCCACTGACCGGTAGGAGCGCAACCAACTGATCGTGACGAGTGCAAGTTGAAACCAGCTTTGTCGAAGAAGATGGCATTGTCGAAGGAGCCCATCTCAACCTGGAACTGGTGCACCCAGGCTGGTTGAGCTTGGATTGTTTTGGCGCTGTTGTAGCGCCCGTGCTCGATGTGGAGCCGTTTGAGCATCAGGTGACAGCGATCGGCAAGGAGACGAGAGAGGTGAGTTGCTGAGATGGCCAGACCACCAGCGGAAATGAGGCGGTCTCGGATTTCATTGAGTGTGGCTGACTGATGCTCTCCAACAAAGGTAACCATTGTGTCAAAGTGCTCTGGCTTTATCTTACTGCCTTGGAAGGCACCACCTTTTTTGCGCTAACTCTTGGTCTTGCCGGTGTTGTTGAATTTGTTGATGATTGTGCTGACCCTGCTCCATGCATATTCAAATCTCTTTGAAACTTTGGCCTTGGAGTGGCCTCAAAACACCACCATGTCGACAATCTTCTCCTGGATCAAGTCTGGTACCTGGTTGCGGCGCTGCACCGACATATTGTGGTTGGCCGGAGAGAGGCAGGAGCATGGTTGGCGGAGAGAAACAGAAGCGTGGCTTGCTCCAAGAGAGGCAGGAGCGTGGTTGGCAGAGAAAGGCAGGAGCGGATGATGGTGAGGCAAGGAAGGAGGACCAGAGAGATGAGATGACAGAATTGGGCTGAGTCAGTGCAACGCGCACGGACTGCGCACAGTCTCACGCTCCACGCTCTCGATCAGGCTGTCTTCCTGGCCTGTCTCACGTTATGACGTTGCACCATCATGCTACCAACCTGCTCTTCATGCAAAGACAGACCATCACGTTATCAACGCCCTCACGCAACGGCTGTGAACCTTCACGTAGTCATCCGGGAAAAGGAATAAGAAAGAGGAATCTGTTCGAATATCTTTTTTCTTCTGTTCACAAATCGCTTCCTGCCACCCCTTTCACGAAATGATATCTCCTTCTCCTTTCAGCTTAGGACATTTTGATACAGAAAGTGAAAACGCAATTGGATCTATCGAGGGCGCTCGGAGCTTGAAGTGGGTATCTGATCGCTGTAACACGTGCAATCTGCTACAGATGGAGAGAGCACAAACGTAGGGAAAAAAAAAAACCCCCAAGAAGTGCGGAAGATTGATGGGGGACACGTATTCCTTTCGGCGGACCAATTCGTAACAATCGTAATGCCTGCGCGTTCGTCCTTGATGAGTGTTATCATACCAGGGACACAAGCCTGATGCTTACGCGACAAGTTGCTGCTCAGCGCTGCTTTGGAATTTGGACCCTTTTTGCTTTTTTCCTGTCTCATCGTGATTGCATCCACATCTTTGCGCCTCTTTCCACATCAATCACCTTGTGGCCCTTTCTCGCTCTTTCGTCTTTGTCACCATTCGTCACGCTACCAACTTAGTATCATTCGCGCTCTTCCATCCACACTTTGCGCACGATTCAGCTCAGCTCAGCTTTGTACCTCCAACCTCGACCTCATCGCAACATCTTTGACTCAATATCCTCGATCGCTACCCACAACGCATTCCACTTTCACTTTGACATCCCCGTCTTCCAACTAAAGCCAATACATGTCAGCCATAGCGAGGTGCTAGCTCATCTTAGCGCTCAGCTGAGCCACTCGGCACTCTCAAACCCATGCCTTTGAGGCGGCATGCCACTTCACGGCGCTCCGCATCGTGGACCCAGCCAATCACCTCAAACACACGCACCACCAATCCTGACCCCTCAACCACCACACTCGTGACTTCCGCATCAATGCTGCCACTCCCAGCCCCAATGCTTCTGGTCGTGCCACTCTTGGCGATCTCCTCTCATCATCGCATAACCTCAGAGCCGCCAAGGCTGCTAGACATGTCATCGGGCTATCCGATAGCAATGACGATGACGACGATGATAATGTCGATGCACCATCAGCCAAAGAGTCCAGACCCAGCGACCCATCAATCAACCCGAATCGGATGACGTAGTAACTCCCGAGCTTCCTCCCGCCGATGCTTCCGCCCCTGCGCTACCAGACACGCTCGCGGATCTGTCGGATTCGCTTCACCTGCCGTCAGTCGAAGTTGTGATCGAAGATGATTCAGGTGTGGAAACCACAGAGCTTCAGCTCGACGTTCCTCAGAATAAACAACCTCTCCATCCGCCAGAGCCACCACCAGATCCTCTCGCAAACCAACGACCCATCATCGATTGTGAGGAGCTCGACATGCAGATCAACGAGCTCATGACTCGCCTCGATGCAAAACAGAGCGACAGCGAACATGACGACGAAGATTACGAGGAGCGTCGTCAACGCAAGCTGCGAGAATGATGTCCTCTTGGCTATGCTCGGCCTTGCCCCTTCAGGAAGCAAACCGAATCCGTACGATTCCGCCACCGCCGATTTCCAAGACGAACATGACCATGACGCCGACGATGAGCAGATGCAAAACGATGCCTCAGCATCTCGACGGCGTGGACGACCCAAAAGGCACCTACACGATGATTCAGCACGTCCCTCAGATGGCGTCAACGACACACGCTCCTACAAGAAGAAAAAGTACGACCGCAAAGTCAAGTTTGCAGACGACGGCACCACCAAAATGGCCCCGCTTCCGGGTGAATCATTCGACCTTGCCTACGTCGACATCTCTGCGTTACGAGATCGTGCTCGCAATGACTACGTCTTTATCAGAGACGTGCCAGATATTCGCCCTGAGGACTTGATCACCTGGAGCGAGGACGAAGAAGAGGCCGAGGAAGAAGAACAAGAGGCAGGCAAAGCTAATCAATACGTCTCGGACGAAGACCCTGACGATGCGGGCTTCAGAGGCTACGACGCGTTGGGTCGACGTATCACAAAGCGCAAATACCGTCAGCCCGACGTTCTCCCGGACGGCACCGTGTTTACCTCTTGCCATCAATGCAGGCGCAAGACCCCTGGCACCAAGATGCGATGCCATCTCATGCGACAAGGAGATGCGTGCAAACTCTGGTACTGCGAACGCTGCATCACGATTCGATATGGCATCGACTTTGATCCCGACAACTCGAATTTCCAGTGTCCCAGGTGTCTGGGCTATTGCAATTGTTCTCTCTGCCTTCGACGCTCCGGATTCGGCGACGTAGTTAGAAGCGGCATGCATCGCGTATTGGCCGTGACCCAGGAGCTCAAAAGACTCGCAAGTCAGAAAGCACTCGATGGTGTCGACGACGCGATCGGCGCTATCGTTGCAGAGCCTGCGGCAATCGAAACCGAAGCGCCGACCCCAAAGAAGCGCGGCAGACCTAAAGGCAAAGCAAATGGCAAGGAAGCCGGCGATCTCGACACACCCGTCTTCGGCCCGCAGAAGCGACGCGGTCGACCACCAAAAGAGGCGAAAGGCGGTGACAACTGGAAACCCGACAAGCTCGAGCTTAACCTATCAGACGAAGTGGCCGAAGGCGAGGTCTTGAGCGAGCTCGAAGGATACACTCTTGGTCGACTCAATGTGGCGCGTCGCGTGTTGAAATTGATTGCCTCCAAGCGAGCTGCCGCGGAAGCACGAAAAGCAAAGCTGATTGTGCGGCTCAAGATACCTTCACGCACGTTAACGTCGGTAGAAGGGTCAGCCGCTGCTACCGATGGTGGTGAGCACAAGAGAAAGATGGCCAATTACCACGACATGGAGAAAGACGTATGGGTACGCAGCGCAGCCGATTACAGCACTTCCGAGTCCGATGTTGACTCCTACTCTGAACACGATGAGCTTGCGGACGATGTGACGGACGCCGAGGCAGAAGATGTCGATGAGGCCGTGTTTGAAGAAGGCCGCACGCAAGTCTTTGCGGCATCGTATCTGCAGCGGACAGGCATCGCGAGCACGGTAGCCAGTCGAGGCAGTTCGCCATTGACCAGTCTGGATCCGAAAGCAACTTTTCCATGGCCTCTTCTCACTATGATGCTCAAGACAAGGATGCATCTCAAGAGGCTGAGATCCAAGAGGGCCCAGAAGCATCCACAGAGGCCAACCTAACAGCCATCTTGCCGCAAACATCGCTCAGCGTACCGCAAGACATGCAGCAGCTCGCGCTCGCTGTTCTCAAGACCACAACGGCCCAGCAAGGCGGTGCATGCTGATATTCTACGACTTGGCGACTCGCCAGCATTTCCCACTTCGTCCGGCTCAGAAGCTGGTCATTGACCGCTCTGCTCGACCCTGAACCTTCAGCAGGGACGCCAGTTTTTACGCAGAAACCACCTTCTCAGGTCCCTAAGCTGGTCATTCGATGCCGACTCTGGATTCGCATGGCCTGGCAGGTACACTTCATGATTCTTGTTCAAAAAGGGGCTCAAAGCCTAAATCCAAGGCTGTCTGTTGTTGAAAAAAGGCACAGAGGCACGCATGTGTTACCGTGTATTCATTGTATAACAATATCAAATTTGGTTTCAAACAATCCGTGGGGCAGGGACGTGGCGTGAGCAAACCGGCTGAAGGAGTTGCGTCTCGATGGACGATCAAGACAGATTAAGCAAGCTCAACGCATGGACGTGGGATGCGAGCTTACTTGAGGCCGAGGAACGATTGAGGGGTTCCCAACCGAGGTTGAGCTGTTTTTGGAATTGCGACAGAGGAGAAGCGAGAGAAGAGGAGTTAGTAACAAGAAATACCAGCAAAGATGGTTCCAGTTGTGGAAAGAGAGGTACACACGTTGTAGAGACCGGCGCCGATGGTGACGGCGAGGGTGACGATGGTGCCGATGGCGCGACCTGGGGCGGCGCTGTTGTCGGCCTGGATGCCGAGGTTGGCGTGGGCGACACGAGCGGCAAAAAGGGTGGTGTAGGCGGCGTGGACGAGCGAGGTGGGGGCACCGTTGAGTTCGGCGAGAAGATCAAGAAGAAGGCAAAGGGGGCAGATTCGGCAAAGTTGCCGTGGGCACGAACGGCACGCTGGAGCTTGGCAACGTCGGCGGGGCTGTTGACCTTTTTGTTACCGGGACCGTAAACCTTGTCCGAGTCACCGGAACCGAGATAGATGTTGGTGTTGAGTCGGTTGACGACGACGTTGGCTGAGAGGTAAGAGTAGTAGCCTGCGAAGAGGGCCGAGTGCGCCAAGGAGGCCTAGTTTGCAGCCAAATCGATGAAAGTTTGAACCAAGGGATTATGATGAAAGAATGAGCACATGCCAAATCTATCGCAGGACGAAAACAAAAAACAACAACATGAACTTACGGGGCTAAGAACGAAGAGAGGCATGTTTGAATAATATGAGTGTTGTACGAGGTAAGAAGGAGGCTAGCTTTGAAAGATGATGGATGGTGGATGAGGGTGAAGATGATGCCAAAGATCGCGCGCTGGTACAAATGATGATGATGATGCCATTTTTAGCGAGTGGAGGCTGCCAAAATGCACGTGCCATCATCCATAGACACTCTTTCCGTATCGCACGATAGCAAGCGTACAGTAGAACGACTGTGAACCTCCCGACAAATGGCCCCACGCTGCCCCTCTTTTTGTCCAACAGCACTGTGAGAGTCAACAAAAAAGGCTTGGCCATATGAAGCGTGAATTCAATTTTAATTTAAATAATTTTTGGGATTTTTGGTCCAAAGCAACCGATGGCTGTGCGCCCATTCTCAGATGGCACTACTGCACGCATCAGCACTTTGGCATCATGCTCCTATCTTGTCACCTACTTCCACCTTCTAACCACCATACACACACAACACACAACACAAACCTATACAACCAAAAATGTCTGCACAGAACGACAGCCGCTACGACCCTTACATCCCCTCGGGCAACGCAAGCTCGGATCCCTCGGGCGGTGGAGCCAACTTTTCCAACTCAAAAACCGCCCGGATCCACTCGGAGATCGACAACACCATCTCGATCATGCGCGACAACATCAACAAAGGTGAGTCTCTTTCACCAGTATCTTGACTGATATGCATGCCACACACCATCTTTGCTGACTCTCTTCAACTTTCTTTTCTCTTGTCGCAGTTAACGAGCGCGGCGAAAACCTCAACAGCCTTCAGGACAAGACTGGTACGTTGTCTCCAATCAGCAGCAGCAGTTGCAACACCAACCTAGTGGCAAAGGCTGCTGGATTCGCAACGAATACATTGTAGCCAGAGGAAATGCCGGCTGACTTTTACTCACAACCTTTAACTCCCCGCTCATAAAACAGACAACCTCGCCGTGTCCGCTCAGGGCTTCCGACGAGGCGCTAAACCGAGTCCGCAAGCAGATGTGGTGGAAGGATATGAAGATGCGAAGTAAGTCGCCGCTCACACACACACGTCAACTTTAAAACAGAGTCAAGGAATCTCATTCTAATCTTGGCCATACATCCGTCTGCATCCTCTTTCGAACTACAACTTGCGTCGCCTCACAACAGTCATTATTGGTAGTAAGTATACTGTACACAGCATCGAATAGATTGCTCACTCGCCATCAAGGACACAGCGCTAACGAACCATTCTCATTGGGCCACTCCTTCGCCTTCCATCTTTGACAGTCGGTATCGTCATCCTTCTCTGCGTCATCATCAGTAAGTACAGGCCGTGCTACCAAGTCGATCCGTCATCGCAAGCAGCGTTCCAAGTCAATTCCAGAACTGACTCGTACTTCTTCCGTCACTACAGTCCCCATCGTCGTTAAGCACTGAGTGCGAAGCCGAACACCATTCGGTCCTCACGAAAAAATGACAAAAGAAAACCCACTTTTCTCGACGTTATACTGTTTGCTCCTGTACAATACCCTTCTGACGAATTTGCAAAGCATCACTGTTTCTGATTCGTTTCGTGAAATGGTTCTTTTGAGAGATACCGCTCGGCTTGAACGCTCTACTCTTTGACATACAGCCGCCGCTGAAAGAGTGATGAGCAACTAATGTGCACACACTTGAGAGCTCCAATTCCGACTCCCGAATAGCGTGGAATGCAGCGATAAATTTGGCTGCAGTTTTGGAATCCACGCATTGCTTTCGATTACGCGATGCGGCAGCCAATTTGGTGGATCAGTATTGTACATATATCAGCTCGGTATGTCGGAAAAGTCAATCCTTCCCAAGTTACAGCCCTTCTCCACCAGTTCACACGTCATTCTTTTCCCACATCCACTCACTCACATATTACATACACGCACACCACAGTTACTCGCATTCCATCCTGGAATAGTCGACACTGTCAACGAAAAAAAAAAAAAAAAAAAAAAAGATCTCGAGCTCGTCAAGAAGCATGCTTGCAGCCACCGGACGCATCAGCAACTTGGTTGATGTCTCGGCAACCACCAAGGCCAAGCTCGTTCGAACCGTGCCTTTGCACCGAACGTTGGCTACTGCCGCCAAGACCCAGGCTAAGCCTCCTACAGGTATTCTTCTCATGAATATGGGTGGACCCTCCATCTCGACGCATGAAGAGGTCGGTGATTTTCTCTCACGACTCTTTCACGATCGAGAACTCATTCAGCTGCCCTTTCAGTCTCATCTCGCTCCGCTCATCGCACGTAGGAGGACGCCCAAGATCGTCGATCAGTATGACAAGATCGGTGGTGGATCGCCCATCTTGCGTTGGACTAGGATGCAAGGTAAAGCCATGACCGAACTTCTCGATGAGCTCCATCCCGAGACAGCTCCGCACAAGGTCTATGTCGCTTTTCGCTATGCTCGTCCTTTGACCGAGGAAGCCTTGGACGAGATGGCCGAGGATGGTGTTTACCCGCGCTGTCGGCTTTACACAGTATCCTCAATACAGCTGCAGCACCACTGGTAGCAACCTCAACGAGCTCTACCGTGAGATCCAGAGACGCAAGCAGCGAGGAGCACCCGAAGCCAACATTTCGTGGTCGCTGATCGATCGATGGCCAACTCACCCTTTGCTCGTCGAAGCTTTCACTAATCGCATCCAGGCGGTGCTCGACACTTACCCGGAGGAGAAGCGCAACAAGGTACCCATCATGTTTAGCGCTCATTCGCTTCCCATGCAGATCGTTTCGGGTCGAGGAGATCCTTATCCTGCCGAGGTGGCTGCCACCGTTGCTGCCGTCATGACCCGCTTGAAGTGGAGCAACCTTACCGAGTCACATGGCAGTCGCAAGTTGGACCTGCCGCCTGGCTCGGTCCGCAGACCAGCGATACGATCAAAGGTTGGGCCAAACAGGGTCACAAGGACGCCATCGTCGTCCCTATCGCTTTTACCAGCGATCACATCGAGACGCTGTACGAAATTGACATTGAACTTCAGGAAGAAGCCGAGGAGCATGGCATCACGCTCAAGCGTGCCGAATCGCTCAACGACGAGCCTACTTTTATCCGTGCCATGGCAGAGATCTGCGCTTCGCACCTCTCGGCTGTCGAAGGTACACCCAGCAGGATCAAAGATGATAAACGTGGAGAGGACGTCTGGAGCCAGGGTTTCACGAGCAAGCAGATGCTCCTCCGATGTCCCGGTTGCGTCAACTCGATCTGCGGTGAGCAAAAGGCATTCTTCGGCCGAACCTCGCAGTAAACCTTTGCAATCTTTGCCTCCCACACGCATACACACATGCGGCCTTGCCAAACAAACCAGGCTCATTTGCTCTCACCGATGTCATGTTGACAACCTTGAAAACGTCACATGACATTTGCGCAATGTCACTACTACTGTTTCGAAGAGAGAAAAAAAATCATGACTGTTCACCATTGCCAAGTTATGTGGAAGAGAAGCTCGATCAGACCGTGTCATCGTCGTAGACGAAGCGGCTATCCTTGGGAGAGAGCGGCGCACGTTTGACGTAGGCATCGTTGTCCGGCGGGGTCTGAAGCTGTTTGCAGCTGGCGAGCATGCTCTGGAGTGTAAGTAGTATCGAGCTTATGGTGAGTACGGGTGACCATTCGTTGCCCAGGATCGAGGCACAGATGTGGCCATTGCTGTAGACGTGTGGATGTGTTTTAATCTTTTTAATTTTTTTAATATTGAGAGTCAGCTTTTTCGAAGTCGATTGCGATCACTTTTTTTTTGAGAGGAAGAGGGACTCGACTTACAATGGGAGCCTTGAAACCGTCGGTAACCATAAAGACGACTTCGGGGCTTTCCATGGGATAGTTGTCAGAGAATCGGAAGCGAAGGGCAAACTTTTGACCCTGATAGGGCTGTTTCCGAGCACCTGTATCGAGAATTGCCATTCATCGAGATCTTCCGCCCTGATGATTGCACAGCCTTCGGGTGGGCCTTTGAGTTTCATCTCGGAGCTGATATCGCGTTGAGGGATGGAAGGAAGCAAAGAGCAAATGGTGTCAGCGCAATTTTTGCATTGGGAGATGAAAAGTTGGCAGGTGGGATCGCCTTACAGCTCCTTTTGGAGACGCTTGGTGGCGATCCTCATCTCTGCAGCTACTTGAGGAGCACAGGCACCTATTTGAGCGCTTCGATGAGAGGTGGATATGATTGGGTTCAGGATGGTGGTTGGGGGAGGATTATGTGGGGAACGCGAGGTGTTGAACACTTTCATGCAGCTCTACAGCACTCTCCACTCTCCACTCTCCAAAAAGCTGAGCCTTAAATTGCGTGGAGGCTTCGAGATTTAAAATCCATCGGCAAGTTGAAATCGGGCTTTCTAATCGAGATTTCAGCTGCTCCACTTTTGGTGGCGTCGAGGATTGTGTGTTGAACTCTTCTTTTTTCCGGCCTCTGTTGTTGCTCTTCCTCATCAGCATACCATTCTCCGCATCTCATCCGTCCATTCCAGAGCACATCAGCATCCAAGTACCTCTGATCCAAACAAACGTAACTCTCAAAGCCCACTTTTCCGACTGGAGCAGCATTCAAACCGGACCGGTCAACCCGGCATTCATCTACCTACTCCTACTGAGGAGCGCTCATTAACTCTACGCTGGATCATAACTGCAGTGCACCCTCTTCGCCTTTCTGCCTCTGAATCTTACGGTAGGCTTGCTGGTTCTTCATTTCACCGTAGACCGAGGACTTTCCTGACGGCGATGCCAGACCAAACCGACAGCCCGCCTCACGGCGCATTTATCGCGGTCGATCACAGAGGCATCCCTGCACATGGATCCATGCTCGGTATCGACGGCTCATCTGGAGATCCAAGCCTCGAGGCGCTCAACATGTTTCTACGTATGCCTTATCCCGGTGACGCACGCACCAGTCCAGCCGCACGCAAACACGAAAACACTCACAGCGAAGCCCAAAAGAAGAAACGCGAGGAAGACGAAGCCAAGCTCGGAGCCATCTACGAATCTTTCAAATTCGATCCTTTGTGGGCCAAGCTGAGCGATGTGTTGTCAAGGATGAAAAACGATCCCGGCGCCGCCCAGATCATGCTACCCTTGATCGAGAGTATGATGGTCGTATCGCAGCATGTAACCAATTCCGATCCCGAAGCCTCCACCTCTGCATCCTCTTTTGAGTGAGTCGCTCCTCTACTCAAACTACACCCAAGACGCGTAGGGAAGTCATGGAAGACAACTTTTTCGCCTTTACAGAAAAGCACCGCAAGATCCTCAACATCATGGTACGGCAGAATCCTGCACTCATGTCCGGTTCCTTTGCTATGCTCGTCCGCAATCCAAAGGTGCTCGACTTTGACAACAAGAAAAACTACTTTACACAGCAGCTCCACAAGGGTCGACGCGATCACTACACACCTCTCTCGCTCTCGGTGCGTCGAAATTCCGTCTTTGAGGACAGTTTCCGTTACTTTTCCAGAAAAACTGGACCCGAGGTCAAGCACGGCAAGCTCAATGTTCGATTCAACAACGAAGAAGGTATCGATGCCGGAGGTGTTACCAGAGAATGGTTCCAGGTCTTGGCGAGAGCCATGTTCAATCCCGACTATGCACTCTTCCAACCGTGTGCGGCGGATCGTACCACGTATCAGCCAAATCGCATGTCGTACGTCAACCCCGATCATCTTTCCTTTTTCAAGTTTGTAGGCCGCATCATCGGAAAGGCGATCTACGATGGTCGGCTGCTCGACGCCTACTTTACTCGAAGCTTTTACAAGCACATCCTCGGCAAGGCGGTCGATTATCGCGATTTGGAATCCATCGATCCAGAGTACTTTAAAGAGTCTCGAATGGATGCTCAACAACGACATTACCGACATTCTCGATCTCACCTTCAGCGTCGACGATGAAGAGTTTGGCGAGACCAAAGTCATCGAGCTCAAACCCAACGGTATCAACATTGCCGTCACCGAGACTAACAAGCAAGAATACGTCCGCCTCGTAACCGAACAGAGGCTTACCAAATCGATCAAATCCCAAATCGATGCCTTCCTCGACGGCTTTAACGAGATCATCCC